>PVJX010001418.1:0-163852 GCA_004027295.1 Dolichotis patagonum | reverse complement strand
GCGTATGTAGGATAAGTACTACTTAGTTGTTGCTATGAATTGAATGTCCCAATCAAAATATTGAAATCTAAACCCCATTGTGAGATATGAAGAAAGTAAAAATTTAATCCAACAACAGTGCACTAACATCTTGGATTCTGAATGTTTCTGTTTGCAAACAATTTGGTTGTCAAACAAAAGTGTTTGTCAGAATTTTACCTCTTCTCATAAACTGCATTGGATGACAAACACACATCTTCACATCTGCATAAACACAATGCAGCCCTCTTCTCCCAAATTGTAAATCAGATTTAGTTTATAATCTGAGGTACCACTGTATTTGTAGCCTTCAGAACGTCATTAAAGTTAAATGAAGCCATAATCCAATGGGACCACGACTTTACAAGCAGTGAAGAGATAGGAACTAATACATTCAATCCTTTCAGCCATGTGATACCCTGTACTACTTGGGGATGCCACAGAATTCTCACCAGGAGAAAGGACCTCACCACATACAGCTCTCTGATCTTGAACTTCTTCACCTTCACCATTAGCCAAAAAACCTCTTTTCTTACATTACTCAGCAACAAATATTTTGTTAGTGAAACATAAAATAGATTAAAGACAATCATAGTATATACTTATTTTCATACATTGTTTTTTAATTTTATGTTTTTGAGGATTTTTTCCATTTGTGTTCACGAGAATTATTGATCTATGGCTTTTCTTTCTTGTAATACCCATATTTAGTTGTGGTATAAAGATAATGCTTGGCTCATAGAATGAGTTAAGAGTGTTTCCTGTGCTTTTATTTGCTGAAAAAATTTATGGAGAAATCCATCATTTCTTTCTTAAATGTTTGGAAGAATTCCAGTGAAACCATCTAGACCTGGTACATTCCTATAGGATTATAAATTATTGATTCAATTTCATTGGTAAGTATCATCCACGTCAGATTATCTGTGTTTCTTTTTGTGAGTTTTGGTAGTTTGTGTCTTCAAAGAACTGGTCCATTTCATCTAATTTGTCAAGTTTGTGGTTAGAGAGTTATTTGTTTCTTTATTTTCTTATAAAATGTTTTAATGTCATTTGATGTTACATACTTTATCTCCATAGACTATCTTTTATTGTCTATAAAATAGGCCTTTGCTGTAAAGCTTTATGTTAATCTTCCTAGAAATTGGGCTGTGGATGAGATTCAGGAAATGCTGAGCAATATCCCCAGCTCTTTTTAATTTTTAATTTTGAGACAAGGTCTAGCTAAGTTCCCAGGCTGGTCTCAAACTTGTGATCTTCTTGCCTCAGCCTCTAGAATAGCTGGGGTTATAGGCATACACTGCCACCACCTGGCTCAGGTTCTTACTTATGAAAATATTCTTTATTCCTTCTCACTATCTATTTAGGCATTGCCATCATTCATTTCTCTTACCAGTATGCAATCATTGATCAAGATATTGTTACTATTACTACTTTAAATAAACACTTTTCAGTTAACTTGATTAAGAAAAATGTTATTTTAATTTATTTCTTCTCTGTTGCTCCCCCCCCACTTTTTCTTTCTGTATGTAAATTTATCGATCTTTGAAGAAAATCTTACAGCATTTCTGCAGTACAGTTCTACTGGTGACTTTCCTTACGATTCTTTTTTTCTTCAGACTAGTGAGTATTTATTTCTTCTTTACTTTTCAGGGATAATTTTACTGGATATGGAATTTTGGGATATGATTTTTGTCCTTTACTATTTTAAACATCTCATTCTGTTCTTCTTTCTTTCATGTTTTATGGTGAGAAATATGCTATAATTCTTTATCTTTTCCCTCTATTGTTAAAATGCTTTTCCCTCTGACTTACTTTAAAATTTTCCTTTTTGTATTTAGTTTTCTGAAGTTTGAATATAATATGCTCACATATAGATCTGTTTGTATTTATTCTGCTTGGCATTATAAGAGCCTTACTGAGGTGTCTTTTCCTGTCTGTCATTAATTTTGGGAAATTCTTAGCCACTATTAATTTCAAATGTTTCTTTTGCTCTACTCTACTTCTAATTAAGCATATTTGGCCTCTTGAAATTATCCCACAGTTTTAGACATTCTACTCTTTTATCATACCTTTCCTTTTGCATTTTGTTTGGTGAGGTTTTATTGCATATATTCATGATTATTTTGCTATAGTGTATTTTTTGATTTTAAATGGAAATTATGGAAATCAGATTTGTTTCTTTATGGCACTATTTAGAAATTTGTAATGTGAGGGTTACTATAGAAATGTCCCATCCTTTTGAAATTTGATTGGTTATGGAGATGAGATAAAGGGTATTTTTTCTGGATCTTAAGTCTGATTGTGGTGACAAAGGACACGCTTAGGGGGTATCTCAGGAGGATCTCTCTCCATTTAACCTTTTCGAGCAGGCTTTAGGCAATCAGGAGCTTGTGGTATAGCCTGCCAATATTCTTCCCTTTCAGAAATCCACATATCCTTCTGGTCTTGTACTATTCTGACTCACAGAAACTGGCTGCAGTGAGGGATAGGACACTAGTTATTTGTACCTGAATATGTATCAGTGTTGCTCCTGGTATACTTGCATTTTAAGAATTATCTCTTATAGTATCATATTTTTCCTCTGTTAAGATGTTAAAATATTTGTATTTTAGTGAAGAGCATTGCAAGTGGTGGAGTCAAGGTAAATGATATCAGCGAAGGAGTTGCTATCTCAGCATGCGCCTCATTGATAGAAATCGTCATGTATGAGAAAGAGGGCGATCTATTATCTCAGTGCAAAGCTCCCTGTGTGCCCATAGCTGACTGTCCTAAGAGAAACAATGTATGTGCAACACAAGAATTCAAGTGTGGGCTTCAGAAGTAGAAGCTGATAAAATGCCAGTGCGTAGCTGTGAGCATTGGCAAGATACTTGGTGCAAACATCAGAGAAAACTTTTAAACGGCCTTTTCTACTTGTTAGGAAGCAGTCATTCTTTTGCTTTTTCAGTTCTAAACTCAAACCCAACCTTTATTAGAAAGTGTGGGTAAAAATTGGCAATTACCTCGATACATTTCATCTTGGTTTTGATAGTGCTTCCTTTGGAAGAGACTTTAAAAAATAGTTGAGAAGCTAAAAGCTTTCCATTGTGACAGAGAAATAGTAACAAAGTTTATTGAACAAAAAGGCTAGGTAGAATGAATACAATAATAATCTTTAAAAAACTCAGAATTCAAAGGAGTAGGCTAATCTGAGACATTCTTTGGTCAACTTCAGTGGGGGTGAGGTTAGAGGAAAGGTCAGGACCTGAGGAAGGATTCTTTACTTTCTGCTCAGAGAATGAGTTTGAGGAAGGAGCTGACTCTGATTAAGATTTTAAGTAGACAAACCTTTCTCCAAGTCTCCTCACTTCTCTGTATGTACTTCACAGTCTGGCTACAATGCAGATCTTCTGGGATAGCGTTTCCTTTCATTCTACCTTCCAATCATCCCTATTTAGTGCTAATGTACAAAAGGAGGGACACACATAGAAAAGACACAAAGACAGGATAGTTTATGCCTTTGGTAATAAATTTCAGGATCTGTTGGCATTGTTGTTAATTGTGAATAGAATATGTATATGTGATAAATATCTAAATAATGAGCCTATGCATGTGTGTGTGTGTGTGTGTGTGTGTGTGTGTGCTCTGCACGTTTCTGGCCTTTATTCTGCCTAATTGCCAATGGAATAAACTAATTTATACAAAGTTAATTTTCATAGATCAAATATCCTTGTACAATTTTTACTCTTACAAAAGACTTTAATTTTTTTTATTTTAAAGAGAATAAAACAAAAGAGGACAGAACAAAGCAGATCAGAACAGAACAACATAAGCAACACAGCACTTTACAACAAGACAACTGGACATTAACAGTAGCTATCATAAAGACTATTGAATTTATTCAACTCAAAATAATTAATTTCAAATGATAAAACTTCAGCATCTGGCAGCCCATCTAGACCTTACCTGTCAAACGCCTTCCTGAATACCGGAGACTGGGTCACTCTGCACTTTCAGGAGGGAAGGCATTGCAATAAGCAAGGGAAGTTGGACCTCATAGCCAGTCAAAATGAACCAATCAACCTTGGTGAAGAATGGGAGACAGATATCTAAACTGGATCATTCTACATTCTCATGCACAGGCTAGTGGGCTTTCAAAGCAGTTAACCCACTTACACTAAGGTACTCTTTTAAAGATCATAAGTTGTATCACGTCATTCCTCTGCTTAAAACCCTGCAATAATTCTTTGTTTCACCCTGAGTAGGAGACAAAGTCCTTCTAAAAGATTAATAAAACTCTTCACATTTGACTCTCCTGACCTCCCTGTCTTCCACTATGAGTATTGTTCCTTTGATTCTGTCCTACGTTCTCCTTGATTTTCCATCAGCAATTCAGGCATGGCCCTCCCCACAACCTTTGCCCCAGAATTTTCTCTGCCTAGCACACTCTTTCCTTGGATGTCCACATGTTAATTCTTACCCCCCTCAAATCTATGATCAAAAGTCGTCTTCTCATGGACCATAACCAACCTATTTAAAGAAAGTTTCAGAATGCTTTTTTTTTTTAACCACATGGGATTTTTTTATTTTCTCCATAGTACATGTTATCTTCCAACATATCACAGAATTTACCTGTTTTTTAAGTTTATTATTTACTATCTGTGGTTGATTATTTATTTACGATTATTTTTGTTCAACACAGGCTACATAGTCATTTATGATTATTTTGTACAATGCAGGCTACAGAGGGCATAAAACTCATTTCAGTTATATTCTTACTACTGGGCCCTGGCTTAGCCCAGCTCTGGATGCGTAATACTTATTTGTTGAAGACATAAAAGGGTGAACGCACACATACATGCATATATGAGTAAATGCAGGTCTTGGTGATTTTACCTTTGTTTTATCCTTTCCTAAATGGTGTTTTCTTCTAGCTACTCTTGAATTAGACCTGAGACACAGACAAAGGTTAGAAAGTCAAAAAAATTTAAGGAAATTCTAGAAGGCCAGTGGTGTAAAAAGCACATTTGCATTCAGAGAACATGACTATTTTTAACCCTGTCCTCCAAGTGACAAATTTAACTTCAAAGTAATTTATATGAAATAAAATGCACAATAATAATGATAATAAAAAAGGCAAATTGTGGAAAAAAAATCTCATTGGACTTCACACATAATTATACCAGTAAAAATTTAAAAAAGGTAATGTTTTATGTAAAAATATTAAAAAGGAATGAATTACAACTTTTTCAAAATTTTTAAGATAATATTTTTATTTTTCCCAGCAATTTGCATAATACACAGCATATTTTAACTCCATTACTGCTCATATTTAAATGCTTAAGCTATTGACCTCTAAATATCAATAATAAAAACAAAAAGTCTTTTATTCTCTACCATATAAGATAAGAAATTAAGGACAGTTTTATCTCTTCTTATCTATAGTCTATACTTTCAGATTTTAGTGAATATATTTTGCAAGTTTAATCAATTTTCAATAAAGTTATTATACTTATATTGTCCATAGCACTGGATAAAAAATTAAAATTATAATAATATAAATTTTTAAAAATGTGACTATGAGTCAGTGACAGTGATAACACTACAGTTTAACATCAGTTAAGTGACTGATAACAAGATTAAATCTCAATGGTATTGATAGTAAAATAATTCATGTTCAAATTAAAATTTTTACTCCAATTTAAACACTGTATCTTGCATTCAAAACTCTTTTCTTGTTTATGTTTTAAAACAAAAATTTTAATGGTCATATGGAATGATGAACTGTTTCTTTTT
The DNA here is from genome assembly GCA_004027295.1 of Dolichotis patagonum. Lineage (NCBI taxonomy): Eukaryota > Metazoa > Chordata > Mammalia > Rodentia > Caviidae > Dolichotis > Dolichotis patagonum. The sequence goes on along the minus strand of PVJX010001418.1, from coordinate 158,059 downwards.
TATTTTAAAGGAAGTGAAACAGAACAGTAAAGTGAAACAAAACAAAACAGTGATAGTACAGTAGGAAATCCACAGTCATTACTATATTGCATAATCTTATCCTCTAATTGGTTGCTCAGGTTACTGGTCCCAGGCTTGCAAAGTCAAACAGCTTAAATGTCAGGTTGCTTCCTTACTTCAGTTATTATCATGTCAGCCTGTGTTGTGTCCAGTTGCTTATGGGGTCGGGGTAGAGATGGAGGTGAGGCAGGAGGCAGAGATGGCTTTCTTGCTGGTTCTCTCTGGCTGCCAGGGCCTCTGCTGACACACAGGGAGGCTGCATAGCTTCCTAGCTGCTACTCTCTGGTGAGTAGGGCCTCCACCAGTGTATGTGGGGTGGGGTTGCATGGTTTCCTTGCTGTGTCTTTGCTGCTGGTAGTGCCTCTCCTGGCGCTTGGGCTCTGTGAACTGTGTTGCTTCCTTGCTTTTTCTCTACTACCCATAGGGCCTCTGCTGGTGCATGGGGTGCTAGAATAGCATTGCTTTCTTGCTGTTTCTCCCCATCTAGCAGAACCAGTGTCCCTGGTTTTCTTATTTTTGCTGGACTCCTGAATTATCTCTCTCTATGGGCTTCAAGCCTCAGTTCAGATTCTTCCTGTGTCCATGGGCCCACCTCTCTCCTCTTCTTCCTCATGTTGCTATATTGCCGAGTCTGGACACCAAACTTGGAGAGGTTCTTTCTCTGCTGCCGCCATTCCCAGAAGTGAATTATTTCTTTCTTATAATTCCATCACTATTTATTTTGAATCTACTGTTCTTTGTTTTGTTTTTTTATTTATTTTTTCAAAACAAAAGAATGAAGGATTATTTTAAAGAGAACAAAACCAAACAACATAAAACAGAATAAAACCAATCAAAACAAAACAGTGAAAGTGATACAGAATTTCAAAACAGGATAATAGGAAATCAACATTGGCTGCCATAATGCCTCTTTTTATCTCCAAAATTGCTGCCTGTACCATCAGACATAATAAAATCAAACAAAACAGAACAGAATAAAACCAATCAAAGGAGAACAATGAATAAAACAATAAAATGGAACAAAACAAAACAGTGAGAACCATATTGAATTACAAAAACAAGATAGAAGGAAATCTCCCATATTGGCTGTATTGCATATATTTATCCTCTTAATAGATATGCTGTCCTCTGTATCAACTAGTTGTTTACAGGGGGAGGGAGAGGGGGAGGGGGAGGGAGAATTGTCTTCTTGTTACCCCTCACAGCCCAACATGACTTCTGCTGACTCATGGGAAGGGTGAATTGGCTTGTTTCTCCTCCTGCCCCTCCACATGGCTTGTGCTGGCTCATGAGAAGGGCAAATTTGGCTTTGTTGTTGCTGTTGTTGTTGTTGTTTTTATTTAAACCAAAGGTTTTCAGCAATTTTAGGTCTATTTTACTTTTATATTCCTTTCTACAAATCATTCAGGGTATCATATTCTTTAGAGTATTTTTTTTTGTGAAAGTATATATAGAATTGCCATAAAAAATGTTGACTTAATATCTATCTATATAGTAACAGCAATTTTTAGGATTTGCATGACAAAAGACTTGAGTGGAGGACCATTTTTTTCTTAAACAACATTATGATTTTATTATAGAAACAGAAGTATAAATAAGCAGTAATTGTTTGTATTTTTGCCTTCCGAAGATAATTATTATATACATTTGGTCTAAATTCTAGACTTTGATCTTTGTAAAATAAACTTATTGTCCCCCACAATGAATTTAAATTGCTTTGAAATTTGTTTTGTATTTAGCAATAGAGTATTGATATTTTATCACTTGAACTACTTGGAATTGTTGTTTTAATGATAAGAAGTAGTCTGAGTTTTAGCTGGCTCTTATTTTAAAAACATTATTTGTATAGAACACAATTATGCTTTCACATTCTCTACAGATAGATACTGTGTCCTTTCTGCCTTTGACATGTCACTGGAAATACTAGAATCTTTCTAAACCTTTAGTCCTAGATTCTTTCATTTTAATTTTTTTGACTGATACACTATTTGTAAATATTTATGAGGTTCAGTGTGATATTTTGATTCATGTGTACACTGAGTACTGAGCAACTCAGGGTAACTAGCATATTCATCACTTAAATTTTTTTGTCATTTCTTATTAGTGAGTACCATACTCCTCCCTGTTCAGTTCCTTTCAGTTAACTATTATGAAATATGTGATACCAGTGTCAGATTTTAGAAGGGTGTTTTATAGTTATAATTTCTTTTTCTTAGTAAAGAAAATTTCAATTTTGTTCAACTCATGCTGGCAGCTCATAATTTTTAATCCAAACACAAAAGAAGAAAAAACCCCCTCATTTCCTTTGATCTGAGTAAAATGCTGCAAGATTAAAATAAGCTACACCAGAGGCCACTAGAAGGTGAACAGATAGTAATTTAAACATGTTATTTAAAAAGAAATAGAGTTTTTTTTTTTTAAAAATTTAAAACCTAGCCAATGCAGGACATTTTTATGAGGGAAATCTCTGTAAAATAATGCAAGAGAGTAAAAATTCAAAATTCTCAGGTGTCTTTTTCTTCTCTGTGATATTTTAACTTGGGAGCTAATGAAATTGGTTTTCTGTTGTTACTGAGAAGAGAACAGTATTTTCTCCCACTGACACTTTCCCTTTGGAAACCTTCAGTGTCATGCATACAACGAGTGCTGCCCTTGGAGATCCCGCTCCAGTGGTTGCTGCATCCCAGCTTCACCTGGGACCTGCAGCAAGAGGACAGCCTGGGCAGTGTGGTGTGGCTCTCTGTAATCCCAACTTCAGAAAACACATTTTAAAATTTGAGTTGTTGATATCTGGGACAAGAAAGACTAAATTTATGCAGTCTTAAGTGAATTCCTTAGAAGTCAATTTTAAGAATTTCATTTCTAATCCTTTAATGTTTTCTAATCTTCAGTGACTTTGGACTCTGGGTATGAAGAAGTTAAAAAAATCACTAGAATAAAGAAACAAGCGGCAAAGAGGATTGTTCAGCTGGCTTAGGCACTTGCTTAGGCTTATCGCTTCAAGCTGGAAAAGTCCAGGATTAAACTATTGTGTATTACTTTGCACAGTGAGAGATGCATGTGTACATGTGTACATGAGTGTGTGTGTATGTTACATGTATCCTGTTAACTCATTCATGGAAGATTCATCAGGTGACAATTTGTATTATTAGAATTTTTTCCTTTAGTGGAAATAAGCATCATATTCATCTTCCTGAATCTCCTGACACTCTCTAATACAAATTCTTATTATGTTAATTCTCAGATTGTGACATTGTCAGAAAAATGACAATGAGGCTCTTGAACCATGTTACTTCTTTTCTCCCATGTCGTTTTTTTTTAATTTAAGAAATTTCTTATTGGCAGTTTATATTGGTAGTTTATCCTCCATCTCCCTTCACACACATCCCTTCCCTGGTTGGCAGCTTCTTTTGGAATTTCCTCTCACCTTGGCTATACATGGGAGTGAAGCTAATGAGGGAGAGAGATGAAGGTGGATGAAAGAACTAAATGGCACGACTCTGCTATAAAAAGAAAACAGGCACATAGCAGCATAAAATCAGTTTGAAGGTGTAATTCAGACTCCAAATGCTTTCTCAGGAAACAATTAAAGGTGAAGAAGAAATTAAAAGGCCAAGTCTGTGAAATGACACAAAGAGAAGAACCTGTCAACAGGGTGAAGGAGCTGTGATGACAAGAACTGTGTTTCAAAAATTAGGTCAGCGTGGAAAAGGCAATTTAGAGACGATGATAACATTTCAAAATGCAGGTTTGGAAGGGATATTGAAGGTTTATCATGTAACTTTGTCCAATGTTGAGTCCACCAGTATGAGCTGAAATTTTGGGTTCTCATAGCTGCTTAGCTGGAAAATATGAAGCATCCAAATATTCGAAAGCTTTTGATACCTGAGAGTTTTTCTTTGTCAGTAAAACTGGTTTAAAAACAAATTTCAATGTGTCTCTCATCATCAAAAAGGCCCCTTTTTAGAATGAGATCTCAGGCTTAAGATACCAAAAGTAATATCTTCCACTATTTTTATTTAGGTTTTTTATAGCAATTAGCATTATTTAAAACCTCTTTATCTATATCTATATAGCTACATCTCTATCTCTATCTCAGGATCTATTTATGTGTTTAATATTGGATTTCCTGCTAGAGAGGAAGTTCAATTTAGCAAGGGTTTTTCTTATATACCGTTGTATCCTCAGAATTTAGAAAAATCCACATACATTGTGGAAGCTCAATACATACTTCTTAAAATAAACAGAAGTAATAGTAGCTAACATTGCTCAAATGCTTACAACTGGCTAATCTCAGACATACTCACTTAATTTAATAAATGCAGAAGCTTTGAGAGGTTAAGTAATATCATAAAATGATCTAGTGATTGGTGGACCTGAGATAGTGATTCCTAAGAAGAGGAGTTCATTTTGGGTTAAGGTGGGTAACAGGAAGATTTCACTAAAATAAATGTGTAAAAGGTGTGCTGAGCTATAACACTGGAAAAGTGTGTATGGGGCAGTCTGAGCTTGAATATGAATAAATGAATAGATCCATATTAGGGAATGACACAGGTCTTTTTTGGGTCAAATTGAATTATTCTTCTAATTAAGTTTGGTGAGATTTTATTGTATAGTTCAGGTTTAGAAAGGACATGAACTCAACATTTGCAACCCCCTCTTTTGAAATAATATAGTTTTAAATGGACATGTAATTGTACATTTTAGTGAAATGTAGTTTGATAGCTCAGTACTTTTTACAACATGCTATGATCAGATCAAGAAAATTAAGAAAACTGACATATCTATTGCCTCAAATATTTATCATATCTTTGTGTTAAGAACATTCAAAATCCTCTTTATAAGCTATTTTGGAATATACAATTGTCTCCAACCATGGTTTTCTCACTGTGTTCTGTAACATTAAAAATCATTTTTCCTGTCCAAGTGCATTCCTGTCAGCCCTTGACTTTAGAAGTAGGTCCAAGGAAAATCATAGAGTGGGGCTTGGTCATTTTGGTCTTAGTCTCTACTCCTCATGGGAAGCATGAAGCATCCCCAATAGGAGTGTTTTCCATGAAAATCTTTTTATGGTAGGAACTCTTAAATACATGCAAAATGAGAAAATTACAAAAATGACATATACATATTAATTGACCTCTTAGCTTTGACTTTTATCAAGAAGACATGTCCAAATACACTTCATATAATAACATTTTACACCTAAACATTTTAAGGTGTATCTTTAAAAGAAAAGACCTCTTGAAAAAAATGACCATGACATCATGGTCCTATCAGGAGAAGTAGGAATTCTGAAGAACTTAGTTATTGAAGGGTGTACTTATGAGTGACTAATGGTTGAGGCAATTTAACAAGGGATAATGAGACATCTGAGGACCTACTACATGAAGATGGTCCTATTACCTCTAAGTTTGAAGTAGTTACTGAAATCCATGGAGACCTGGACTATAGGACAAGTCTGCTAGGCAGAAGCTGCAGCCATTAGCAGCAAACCAAGCCACTGCCAACCAACCCAGCAGTGTTGGGAGAGAGTGCTCTAAGTACTACAGCATTCCCTTCTTCTGCTCATCCCAGGCAACCTTCCCATTGACCAGACTCAACAGGAACTCAAAGCGAAGACTAGACTGAGATCGTTTGTGGAATTCAGTCTCCCAGAATACAGCAGGATGGAGAAGGATAGTGAAAGGACTGCAAGTTGCGGGTCATTCTCCCTTACATGGTGCTGATCCCTGAGGACATATACGTTTTTCTTTTTTAAATGAAAGCATTATCAGAACCTGAGGGCTATAGCTAAATCATTGCTCAGAAACAGTACACTCTTATTTATCTAAAACAACATAAAATGAAAAATAAGGGTATAATTTTTAAAATTCAGAAAAACAAATGAAAGATCACTAAGAAGGTTTAAAAAATCAAGTTAGCAAAGAAAATCAATGCAATAATAAATAAATCCACAAAAAGTAGTTTTCTGAAGAAAAAATAGGCTAGAAATCAAAGAAGGTAATGTAACAAAAAATAAAGTTAAAGGAGTTGAAATACACAATATGGAAATAAAAGAAATAATCAGAGAAGCAAAGAAACAAATAATAAAGAATAACTTTGCTCAACCCTGGCAAATACAGTTCAACTTATATTTGAATGGACTAATTTTGTAAGAAAATGTGATTTATTAAAACTGGCCCTAAAAGATAATATACTCATTCCCATAGAAGAATTTTTCAAAGATCTTTTCTACCTTAGATCTCCTTAAAAATTCTCCCCTCTTCAAAACTCTGAAAGTGGCTTTGAGTTTCACAACCAAATTCTACCAAATCTTTAAAAAGCAGGCAATTCCAGGGTTACTTAATTGTTTCTGGGAATTTATTAAATTTTTTAAAGAGAAAAAAATAAAAAGAAATTTCAAAACTCAATAATAGGCAGCTAACAATGATTAATACATTGAGTACTGTTATCTTTAAATTAGTCACTCAGAGTGCAAGATGCAGGCATTTAATTAGGACACACACTTTCTTGTAGGGATGTCTTTTAATACATGCATTTATTTCATTCTACTCTGGCCCTCAATCTGTCACTTTGGGCCCCATGTACCATCTACAGAAAAAATAATTTGCTCTGTCAACAGTGATGTACTGATGAAATTAGATATCTTGCTTAAAACAACAACAACAACAACAACAACAACAACCCCTTTCCCTTCGAAGGCATTCCTGGTCTCAGCTGATGTTGATGCTAAAAACCAATAGATGTATTTCAATATTCTACTTTAGACATTGATAAATCTAGGCACAAAGAAGCTCGTCTAACTTCCTTTTGAACTTGCCTTGCTTTACTGTGTTCCAATTAGTTTTAAAATATTTAGATGAGAAAAAGTAGTTCTGGTTCATTTAAAACAGGCCTCCAGTAAGAGGCAGTTTGGAGTTTGCTGTTGGAAGCCAGTGGGGGTTATAAAATCCAGAGTCTAGTTAAATAAATCCTTTGACTATTAACTCTGTAGTAAGACAGGAAGAAGGAGCCAGAAGAATGGTTAGTCCAGCAAAAAAGAGGGAATAGAAGTTACTTATAGCCAACCCTGGTTACCCAGGCAACCAAACCCTGATTGCAAGACAGCCATCCCAGAGGCTTGATTTGATGGAAGAAAAAGACCTAGGGTCTCTTTTTCTGTATCTTTCTCATCTAGGCTAGGAGAAAAGGGGCCAGAAAATAGGCATGAGAGCAAAACAATTTTGGGGAAACTCCTAACTGGGGGTGTTGCTGAGAGAGAGAGTAGCTGGGGCAGTGACCAGGGGAAGACTGCCTAGTCAGTGGTGCCTTCCCCTTGTTGCTGAGGTTGGGGTACAGAAAAGTCTTAGAGCCCCATCACACTTTACAAAGGGCAAAAACTCATTCACAACTCCTACCCTGCATAGAGTATTAGGCCTTGGAGTTCACTCTGTTATACATAGTTTTGTCTTTTATAGTGGCAGATAAAGTAATGATGCACTGCAGAAAGACCACTACCACAAATTCTCATTCGTATGTGGAAACCAGAAGAGTTTTTCTTATGGAAGTAGATAGTCCGTACTGGTTGCTATGGGCTGGGAAGGGTAGGTAGGGTGGAGAATAGAGAAAGTTGGGTTAACAAAAATGGAGTGAGATAGGAGGATTAAATTCTAGTGTTCTAAACATAGAGTCACTATAGTTAATTATTGTATATTATAAAGTAGCTGGAAGACAAGATTTTTAAATGTTTTCAACAGGAAGAAAACATCAGTATTGAGGTGATGATTGCTAATTACACTGATTTGATTGTTGAATATTATATACATATGTTGAAATATCAAATCATACTCCACAAATTTGTGCAATTATGTTTCAGTTATAAATAAAATAAAGTCACCATTAATAAAGTGAATGATATAATCACTGATCCAGAAATCCTTAGATCTTTAGTTTGAAGTAGGTTAAACTTTATCAGGATTGTGCATGTTTCTGCTGGAGCACTCTGTTCATAGTTTTACTGTTGATTCATGATTATAGAGATCAGTTATTTAAATTATCAACAGACATATTTTGGCAGAAAAATGTTCGTTCAAGTAAAGATCTATATGTTTTCTTTCAGATATCAGTTGTTCATGTTGAAATAAATCTATCTGTTCTCCTTGAGCAGCCCTAATGCACATACACAGGTGTACACACAGGCACACATTCCTGCGTCTCCCCGAGACATGTGGAAACAGATGCACTATAGTAACCTAATTCTCACCTTAGCCATCTTCAGTTGCTTTCCGTGCTACAATTAACTGAGCCTGGGTGCTAGGATTTGGTGGTGATTGTGATGGAAGAATCTACCTGTAGACACGCAGGCTGGGAATTGGGGTGGGTGTGGTGGGCTGGGACCAGAAGAGGGATCCTTTCTCACTAACTTGTAGTATACTCCAGACTACTATATATCACAGGCAGATTTCCTCCTTTGTTCTTGTGTTTTCTAAATCTTGGTATTTCCCGCCTCTTTTGTTTTTTTTCTACTCATAAAGGTCAAACTGCCAAAGAGGTTAGGTTGATGTGATGACAGCAACATTATATGGTTTATGATCTGTACCTCAGGTTCTTAAAACTCTGTGGAAAAATGCTTTGCAAAATAAATTTCAAGCTTGTTATAAAGAATGAGCATATCAGAAAAATAGCATATAGGGAAAAAAGTGAAAGGAATGCTGTCTAATCTTATCATTCAGAAATAACCATCATTCTTAACTGTCTTCCTGCTTGAACCTGAGACTTACTCATTTTTATTAAGGAGAGACAGCTTAGGCTGTTCTTCTGTGTTTGATTTACTTTTCTACTTCCTGAGAATGTGGTTGGGAGCCAGAAGGCTCAGTGGAATTGGTACAGTTGTTAATGTAAGCTCACTTCTGATAGAGGTGAAGCTAAATATCTACCGGTTGAAGGCTGGCTCCTATCCTGATGGGGGGGGGTGGTGGTCTCAACATGCTGCTGATTCTCAATTCGTTCTGTAGCCCAGAGGCCAGAGAACTGGTATATCTCCCCTGGAAGCCTTTCCACAGCTCCCTAAGGGAAAAACGTCCTGTCCAGTAAGCTTGCCTCTCTCCAGATTTATAGTATTATTGATATGAAGGCTTGGGATTTTGCAGTTCTGTAGTGTAACTTGTCATGTGATGTGATGTGATGTGTGTGTGTGTGTGTGTGTGTGTGTGTGTGTTGATCAAACTTCCTTATATAACTCTGCTGTATTTCAGTATCTTCTGTTTCTTCTCATCCATTATTTTTAAGTTATTAACTTAGGTTGTAGCCTTTGCTTTGCCACCTGTTGGTAAATTTTCATTCACAATTATTTAATACTTCTTATTTGTTTCATTACATTTGGATAGAGGTGCACAACAGTATGAGCTATTTATTCTGTTCACTAGGCCTGGAAATCCCATTGGGAGGTTTTTATGCCCAGTTCAGTTGAAGTTGGAAAACTCCCTGATCAATCATTCACCTTGCAATGAGGAGCTATAAGCATCTGAGAATGTATATTGTGGGTTGGTTCTTGTTTAAGTAGGTTGTGCATATGTGCTACCTCTTTTTTGCTACATGGTTCATGTTTTCTTGAGAGACATGTTGTATTATGTTTAAAATACCAGTTTTTAGTTTTCTCATGCTTAAGGCAATACATTTTTATAAACCTCTATTTAATACATGCTTTTACATGTTACTGGAGTATATATGTTCATTAGTTTTTCTTTCTAACTAATGTAAAGTCACTTTTTAGAGTCATCTTTTACTTGTGAAAATATCAAAGTAGTAGCCTCCCATATTTTCAAAACGTGGTTTATTGCACTTTACATCAGACTTTCCAGGGGATCCTGACTTTGGATTATTTGGCTTAAATTTTAGAATATCTTGCCGGGTGTGGTAGTGCACCCCTGTAATTCCAGCACTCAGGAGGCCAAAGCAGGAGAATCCTTGTGAGTTTAAGGCCAGCTTGGGATATAAAGTGAATTCAAGGCCGGCTTGAATTGCATAGTGAGACCCTGTCTCAAAAAGACACAAAAAATTAGGATATCATGATTTAATAAAAAATTAAAGTCTTCTCTATCTTTGGTCTATTTGCTATTTAAAGAATATCAGCTCTCCTGAAAACAGTGGAAAGCTTGGTTGCTGTGTACACATGCTTGGCATAAAAGAACTCTGCAGCAAAATGACTAGGAATCTGATTTACTGAATAAGGAGTATGGTAAGGAGATGTGTGCAATTTAAAACTTTGAGAGAATTTTCCAAAGTCACTTTTCAATCCTATCCTTGTTCTTCTTCCAGAGATTTGAGTGGTTTTCTGTTCTCATGTCTTCATTCTGGCATGTTTGACAATTGTATTCAAACTATTTTGTAAACTTACATAGAACTACTTTGACAGTGTCAGACTTTTAAAGTTAAAGGTGAGATTATCTAAAAGCTTTGCTTGTGTTTCTTTCCCCATATTCTATGAAACAATGAATGAGGTCATTTTTTTTTCTGTTTCTTGGTTTTAAATTTTATTTAAAGAGAAAAAAAAGCAAAACAGAAAAAAGGGTAGAAATAATACAGAATTTCAAAAAAAATAAACAGTAAGAAATCACTAGTTGATAAATTACATACTTTCCTCTTAGAAATAGTTGTTCAAGTTACAAAATTAAAGCATACAAAGTGGACATTCAAACAATGAGACTGCAAACAGTTCTATTCAATGAGCCAACAAAACTTAGTAATATGGTTATATGGTTGTCCTACACACTTAAACATACATGCAGTTATATCCTTTAGAGCACTTTCTTTTCCTCTCTTTTTTACAATAGAAATTATACATTTTGAGTTTTATTACTCCTACAGTTCTTAGTACTTTTTACACTAGAGACACAATATGATATTTATAAATATGATTCTTACTTATTTCACTTATGAGGATAGCCTCAAGTTGCCTGCATTTGTCTATGAAGGCCTTTTTACAAGATCATCCTTTTTACAGTTGAGTAATATTCCACTGTATAAAAATACCACGTGTTTTTCATCCACTCTGCAGTTGCTGGGCATTTTGGTTGTTTCCAAGATTTAGCTATTACAAATTGTGCTGCTATGAACGTGGGTGCACATATATCACTGTGACATGAACTTTTCAGTTTTTCTGGGAAAATACCCAGGAGGGGAATAGCTGGATTGACTGGAACTTCCAATTCTAGACTTCTGAGAAATCTCCAAAGTAATTTTCATAGTGGTTGCACCAGTCTATACTCCTACCAACAGTGGAGCAGTGTTTCTTTTTCCCCTCAGCCTTGCCAACATTTGTTACCAGTCGATTTCTCGATGGCAGCTATTCTTTCTGGAGTGAGATGAAATCTCAGTGTTGTTTTAATTTGCATTTCTCAAATGACCAGTGATGGTGAACATTTCTTCATGTATTTGTTTGCCATTTGTATATCTTCATCTCAGAAATGTGTATGCATCTCAGATGCCCATCTTTGGAGAGGGTCTTTGAATTTGGGGGGCTTGATGTTTTCCAATTCTTTATATGTTCTGGATATAAGTTCCTTGACTGAGGGGTTGCTGGCTAAAATTCTTTCCCATTCTGTGGATTTTCTTTTCACTCTATTGATGATTTCTTTTGAAATGCAGAAACTTTTCAATAATATGAGATCCTAGTTGTTGTTTCTTTGAAGTGTTTCCTGTGCAGTTTGTATTTTGTTCATGAATTCTCTGCCTACCCCTATATCTCCAAGATTTCTACCTACTTTGTCTTCCAGGAGATTTAGTGTTTCTGTTTTAATATTTAGATTTTGATCCATTTAGATTTTAGTTTTGTGCATGGTGATAGGCATGGATCTAGTTTCAGTCTTCTGCATGTAGAGAGCCAATTTTTCCAACATCATTTATTAAAGAGGCTATCCTTCTTCCAGTGAACTTGTTTAGACCCTTTGTCAAATATTAGGTGGCTGAGTGTCTTTGTAGTTATACTTGCATCTTCTAATCTGTTCCATTGGTCCTCAGGTCTATTTCTTTGCCAGTACCATGCTGATTTTATCACTGTGGCTTTGTAGTACAGTTTCAAGTCAGGAACTGAGATTCTTTCTGCTTTGCCTTTGTTACCCAAAATTGTCTTTGCTATTCTAGATTTCTTCTGTTTCCAAATGAATTTTAGGAGTGTTTTCTCTACATCTGTGAGGTATGTTAATGGTATTTTGATTGGGATTGCATTAAATCTGTGTAACAATTTTGGGAGTATGGCCATTTTCACAATGTTGGTTCTTCCTAGCCAAGAGCAAAGAATATCCTTCCATCTTCTGATATCTTCTTCAATCTCCTTTTTTAGCATAGCATAATTTTCAGCATATAGGTCTTTTATGTTCTTAGGTTGATTCCTAAGTATTTCATTTTTTTTAGATGCTATTGTTAAAGGCGATATTTCCATAATTTTTCTCTCTGTGAGTTTTTTGTATTTGTACAGGAATGCTATTGATTTTTGAGCATTGACTTCCCCGTTCAGTTTGAGTTTTGTTAATGAATTTTCTGCCTACCCCTATGTCTCCAAGACTTCTACCTAGTTTCTCTTCCAGTAGATTTAGTGTTTCTATTTTAATTAGGTCATTTTTAAAAGTAGATGGTGGCAGCAAAACTCAGTTACGTTCTGTATTTCCTGTCTATTAATTTTCTGTGCTCACGAGTACATTTTCATGTAACATTATCAAACAGTGATTAAGAAGCTTAACTTAGAGGAGTAATTTTATACAAGAAGACCTATATGGAGATCAGACCTGATCTACATATTATCATTATTATTATTATATTGACTCACAAAACAAAATGACTTGAAGCACATCCCAGAGAGGTGAAAGCCATATCTATATTTCCCCTTTTTGTGCCTGTTCCTAGTAAGCAGCTAGCTGCACTTGTATAATCTCTTCTTACCAAACTGACATTCAAGAAAGCATGCATTGGTATTATTTCCATATGGACCGTTTAATTGTGGAGTATGCTTTTATGGCATGGTTGGGCATCAGGAGAATTTGTTTGGAGAGTTGTGTATATTGTTGTTCTTCTCTGTGCCAGAAGGTGATGATACAACAAATACAGAAACAATTTTTTAGCCAGGGGACAGTGAAGAGACAAAAGCATATTCAGAAATTTTTTCTTTTCTTTTTTGGGGTGTGTGGATAGTGTCAAAGATAGCTGCAGCAAAATACTAACACATAAAGAATGTTGTGCCTCCAGCTAAATGGAAAATCACAGGACTCCTAAATTTGTGCTGGCTACATTGACAAGGGAGTGAGCAGTGAAGATCTTTGTTTAAGCCAGAAAAGACAGTTTTCACCTATGCTTTCACAGTGGGACAGTTCTGGGTCCATAATTTCTCTTAGTCTGCCTGGCATTTATTGCTGACATGAACTGAATGGTGTACTCTCTTGGGATAGAGTAAGGTCAACTTTGAAAGCAACAACGTTAGGGCATTAGAACTCACCAAATTTATGTTTGTGCAAACTTGTAGTTGCTATCTAACAATTCTTTCTTCTCCGATCTCCTCTAATATATGCCAGGAAATTCTCACTTTAACCTCAAATCATCTCTAATGGTGTTGTTTCTTTTAATTAGATTGTAGGCACAGAGTTAACTTAATCACTCTTCTTATTTCATTGACGTAGTTGAACTCAGGAATTGCTCAGGACCATTCACTTGCCAGGCAGGCACTGCGCTGCTGAGCTACACCCACAGCCCCGATTCTTCTTAGTTCAGAGCATGTTAACGTCACTGATTGGTGCAAAGCCCCACCCTTGTTTTCTTTTTCTTTCATGTCCCCTGATCACTGTCCTGATTCTCTTCTTTTCCTTAGCATTTACTCCAGTGTCTTTGATGTATTGCTTTAAATATGTGTGTATCATTGTTAATTCTGTGTCTTCTTCTTTTTGCCTGTGAATGTGTTTTTAATTTATACCATAGTATTACGTTATAAATTTTGCTGTGTTCCCTACTTTGATATCTTAGCTCTATCTAAGTGGCCAATGTAAATGTAGCATAAATCCTTGGTGAGGCTGCAGCTAACTCCTTAAATTTCAGTGTCAGCAACACTATAGTTTTTTTTTGCGCTTGTGCTACACTTGTGTAGGTTGGCTTGGTTCTTCAAAGTTATGATGCGTATTAGACCTTCCACTAAATCTTTGATTAATAAAGAACAACATATATTACTATAGCAAATCTATTGGATATGTTGTGCTAACTTCAACATAAATGGTTTGTTTGTAATTATGTGTAACTCTGTTACACGTTCAAAAACTGTGTTTTAGAATGAGTCCATCGGATTCATCAATCTACTAAAGTGCTTCATGGTACCAAACATTTAAAAACTTCTAGCCTAGAATATTTGTTCTTGATTATTTTGTGTGTGATTGACCTCTTTTTCACTTGCTTTTCTCTTCTTCACCCCTTTGCTTCCCACCCAGTTTTCTTTCCTCCCTTTTCATGTATTTTCTCCCCTGCTTCTTTCCCTTCCTTTCTCTTTTCTTCCCTTCATTCATTCATTCATTTGTCCCTTCTTTCTTTTCATTTTTACTTTAGACTTTTAACCTATGGCCTTTCATCTTTCTTTAATTTTTGGACATTTTTAGTAATCCTTGCTTCTGCTATTTTCTTCCATTGTTCTCTTCTCTGAAGTGCTTGTTAAAAGGATATCATTTGTATATTCCACATGTCTTAACTGTTGTACATTACACTCTTTCTTTCCTAGTGCTTTAGGGAGAATTCCTTGAGCTTAATTTCACTCTATCATTCTTTGTGTCAACTCTTTTATTTTTTTCTGTCTGTGGAGTTGTATCAGCTTTATGTTTTTCATATCTATTATTTCTATTTAGGTCTTTCTTAGAGCTCTTTGTTCTTATTTAATGTTACCAGCATTGTCAGTTTTCACTTTGAGGACATCCATGTTGCTTAATTTTACTTTATTTCTATTTTCCGTTAGTTCTTATTTAGGTTATGTGGTATAATGCCTCACGATCACTGTTTCCTTGAGCCCTACCAATCCTCTGCTCTCAGGTATTGGTCAAGCAGGAGAGAAGCCAAAGCCAGATTCTAGCCTTTGTCTCATCTTACAGTGAAAGCAGAGGAGGGTGACGCTGCACCCAGAATAGATAATTCTAAACTCAAGCTTTGGATCTATTTCTCCTTTAATCTGTGTCCCTCTCTAAGCCTGTCCTCTTTTTATGACTTTTCTATATGGTTGTCAAATTGTAAGTTTGTCAAGTCCTGTGCCCAGGCTATGAATGACAAAGGGAGATTGGAGGACCCACTTGGGTTGGCTGATGAGGCTTATCTCCAACCACAGGTCAGCCCCCAGCTTTGTCCTCAGGCTGTCCTGTGACTGCAGCAGAGGTAGGCTGCTGTTCTGGTCTAATGGTAAAGAGTAGGTAGTCTACAGAGTGACAAAAACACAGCTCATATGCACAGCCTCAGCCTGTATGCTCTTTTTTTTTCTTCCACTTGGTTATCACAAATTTCTTTCTGCCAAGAATTTCTTCAGTATCTTTGTACTAGGCTTTCAAATGCATATACTTTTCCTTTCCCTTATGACTTCTTTAGCATTAGGCAAAGGAAAGACTTCAATAGCTTTTGCATGCTGGAAGTAATACCTTTCATGTTAAGACATAATAATCATTTTATATGAGCACATTTCACAGAATTCCTGAGATGTGAGTGTCAACACATGAAAAATCTTAACAAGTGGTTCTTTTTCTAAGAATTTTCTCTTATTACATGAAAACTATATAAACATAAATAACCTCTGAAACAATTAGACCTTATAAAGATGGGTACTGGGGTTCTAAAATATCTCTCAACTGTCAAGAATACCCTAATCCCCAGTTTCCTACCATCCTCCTCCTCTGTGATGAGTCAGCACCTCAGTTTTCTATTGTTTCCTGTTAACAAGCTAAGAGATTCTTTAATTTTCTTTCAAGAGCACAGACCTATGTAGATATCGATTCAAACAAACCCATGAAGGATAAGACTAACTTCACCATCTTTCTCTACTTCCTTTAAATAATGCTGACATGGTTTCCTGCATGTTTTATATGCATTGTATTTATGAAGTGGAATTTTGAGCTGTCTATGTAGTGGAACTTATGAAGAAAACATTTGTGAACCGAACTTGTCCTTTGGTTTCAGATACCTTCTTTATGGTTTTTTTCCCTTTTATCTCCTATATGGTTGCATATGGTTCATCACATCAAGTATCTACTCCAGTCCAATTGGTAACTCAGCTTTTCCTTTCCCTAGCATAGATGATTTAGAAAGAGTGTTCCCTCCTTACCTTCCTCAGGTAATTTTGCAATGCAGTACCTACTTTGGAAGATATTTTATTTTTAATGATTGATGAAATTTAAGTTATGTAGATGAAATCAAAGAAAAAACTACATCCTGTTTCAAGAAAGCAAATTTCCCCAATCAACAGAGCTATGATTTTTGAGGGTATAAAAGCACCAGCAATGCCGTACTGAATTAGACCAGACCACAGTGGATGTATGCTTCTCAGTACTACAACGATGACAGAGATGGAAGTGGCACTTTGTGGGTAACCACGGGAAGAATGTGCCCTGCTGACAATGTAAATAGCTCTATTTCCACTCAATGACATGCTGAAATGATCATCCAAGCTTATAGCTAAGTCCTTCTTGGGATCTACTTTAATTTTCAAGTCTGTACCAGTTCTCAAAATAAAGAATTTCCTATTTTCTAGCTGGTATGTAAAGTAGTACCCTCATTTGTTTATTAAAGCCACCTTCTTCAAACTTTGAGGGGTGCCTCAAATTCTAACATTCCTGCATTTGGAGAAGGAGTCTTACTTCTGTAACCCTTGTAACCCATGTAAGAAACCGTGTCTTTTTAAATATTTAATACTTCCCTAAATCATTCATGTTTCTAGACTATTTCAGTTAAAAATGATTGAACAAAGCAATCAGTATTTATGTAAATCATTTCTATATTTCAGAAGTTTTATTCAAACTCTGGAAATGTATGTATAACATCTGGTCTTGAAACCAGTTTAAAAAAGATTTTACTTGTGAGTTGGAAAAAGGAAGTGCCAAAGTGAATTGATACCTAATAAGTTGATATTTGTGAAGTAGAAGAATAGGAAAATCCAATTCAGCAAACATGCATTGAGTATCTACAAGGTACTGGTATCTTTTTATGTCACGAGGAGCAAAGGTTAAATTAAATGTCCCTTCTTCCATGCCTAAAGAAATAGTTGATGACACAGTAGTCACAGACTCTTCTACTTTGAGAAAGGGACAAGATGGACTTTGTAGAAAAGGAGACACCTGAGAAGAAGTAGGAATATAATGGATGAGAAGTATCCTTGGAGAGACACCTGTTATGGAGCTTGGAACTTAAGGACAGATGAACCAGAAAGTAATTTGAACTAGTTGGAGAAGGTTGTTGGATTGGTAGCAGAAGTAGATAGAGTACACTGCAGATGGGATAAGGGTTGGGTCCTGAGAAAGAGAATGAGGCATACTGTATTATTTTTCTGCTCAAGTTCCATAGCCTTTGCAAAACTGGAAATCTGGATCATGAGGATGATGGATTTTCTTTAAAACTTCCAAATGCCAGGCTGCCAAGCATAGTTTCCTTGCAGAAACTGTGATGAGCAGTGTTGCTGCTCATTCACTTGATTTTGTTTCTGGATCTCTGCTGCCATCAAGGAACTGTCAGTGGAGGTGATAGGCAGTCATCTGATCACTACCATCTGAACTTCCAGTGTCCTGTACCTGGTCCTCACCTCCACTGTACCACTGGCTCACCCTGAATGCAGAGTCTACCTTTCATGGTTTTTTGTACGCATATATTGATCTTCACTGTTAAATCTGTTTTGTTTTGCAAACTTAAAATATTCTAGTATTTACTTAACATTTGTATATGTTCATAAAACTCAGATAATTGACACTTTTAATTGAGTTTAAATAATATTTTATGATGATGTATTTTGTGTCAGGTACTGGTGACACAAAATGAATGAATCCCTTAAAGAATCCAATGTAGCAGGAGAAATGGGCCAAACTGAATTAAGAAGTTTGATGCTTCTTTAAATGGATAGTCATTACCCTCAAACTGCCTGAGAGTCCTGTGTTTCTCAATTAATTTGCTGCACTGTATTCCACAGTGACTCCTTCAAATTACTACTCTTCCAAGCCCTTCTCTCAATAAATTTTTCTACTACTTCACAGAGAAAAAAAGAAGACTTCTGAATGAACCATTTCAAATTACACCAAACTTGTAAGCCATCTGCAGCCTAACTCAGTAGGTACCCTTCCTGTCTAGGCTCCAGTTATGATTCTGGATTGAATCTTTTCCTTTATTCTCATAGTCCCTCTGCTATCAGTTTTCTTAGCCAATGAATTTCTCTCTTTACAATATTTCTGACTGCTAGGGACAGCACGATTGGACTTATAACACGTTTGCATTTGCTCTTAGATTAGGTGTAACTTCTTGCCCACAGAAGCGCTCCTAATAGCTATGAAGTATGTCTTTACCAAGGACCATAAATAAAATGAGCCTCACACTTCATTAATGAATCCTCCCTCTTGGTGTCCCAAGTGATGGAAATGCTAAAGATATAGTATTTCACAGCAGGTTGTGCGACCTTTTATGTAATATACCCTTTAAGTAAGTGGGTTATGATCTTGTGATTAATGTTGCTTGATGTTCACACTGAGAAAATTGGGAGGGTGTTAACTGCCTTAAGAAATCCAAAAGCTTTTAGGAGATTTTTGGGCTTCATGCACATAACATCAACTAATTTGTTATTCTATGAATGGAATACCCATAATTTAATTTTCAGTGACACATAGTGGCTCCAAACTGCTAAGAACATAAATAGCACACAGCAGTTGAACTTTAGTTCTATGAAACATGTCTGAAAAATAATTTCATTCATCATTTTCTTTTTTTGGTAAATTTCCTTGGGAATCTTTTAATTGTTTTCTCCAAGTGTCATAAGATGTGCTTCCAATTTAAAAAAATCATTTCTGGCTCATAATACCAGCATTCATTTGTAAAAAGAGCTCAAAGGAAATTTGCAAAGGAAGAAGCCACCTGAGGACACTTTAAACTGCCTTTCCTGTGGGATCAGTTACTGATTAATATGGAGTCTGAATATGGAGATAAACTGAGGTAAGATCAGCTAGTATGAGGATTCTTATGGAATTTACAATCCAGCTCAAGTGTCTTTCCAAGTGGAATGAAATTATTCATCAGGTTTGTAGAGTGTTTCCATTGTTACAGTTATATTTAGATCTTAGGATACACTGAGCCCAATGCGTTCTTGTTTTGTGACACATTTAGCCTCTCTGCTCTGTCTTGCCACTGCCTGTTATCATCATCATTGCTGCATCATCATCTTTGCCATATTCTGTATTTTTGCTGTGTCAAGGATTTGTCTGTATACATTTAAACCAGACCCTGAAAAGTAAGCATTAACTTGCGATTAATTCATTTTCTACGCAATAAGTTACAAAACCCACCCAGGAACTTAGGTCTGAATAACTTAAAACATCTAATCTACTCCTGTCTTCCTCCTCCATGTACCCTGCTAGCTACCCCTGTTGCTATAGCTTCTATATATCTCTGTTCACTTTTTCCCTAAGATGACAGGAAATAGAGGTGAGATAGCAGTTTCTCTATCTTCAAGATTAAAAATAAACTTGAAAATTCAACAATTAGCAGGTGAGAAAAAGTAAGGGTAATTTTAGTGGCCCAGAAATATCTAATATTAAAAATTATTTTTTATTTAACAGACAGAATTCAAAGACTTAAGAGTATAAAGAAAGATACCTATAAAACTTCAATATAAAATGCAATTTACATTTAATACCACCAAGAGAATAAAAGTATAGCATCTGGATTTCTAAAAACCTCTCAAGGTAAATAACATCCCTTCTTTAGAGTTATAATCTGTAAGCTAAATGGAAACAGCTTTTTCCCTGTGTACTTGTTGGCCTTTGTATCACACTGAAGAGTCTTTGCTGTGAGATTCTCTTGTAAACACACATGCTCAGCTTTTGATAACCTTTTGTATGTATTTTTTAAAAGCCTAAGCGAGAACCATAGACTCAGAGACTTGAGGACTATTTGGTAATGCAGTGAATGGCAGACATTGCAGTGTGCCTGAACTCCCGTCAGGTCACCTGATGTGGAGTTGAAAATGTTGTTTTTGTAACTTTTAAGCTTCTATAATTATGTTTTAGGATGTTTTTCTTTCACAATTTAAGTATATCCTTGGAAGAGATAAGAGATACTTGGATAGAACTTCTCATAAGAGATCTGGAAGAGAGATAAAGCACTCTACCTTAAAAGTGGGAGATTTGCTGGAAGTAGTTGGACCTTAGATGCAAGAGGAAGCATAACCTGTGAATGGTTGAGTTTATCATAGAAATGTGTAAGATGTGATTTTTCTTGGAGGAGGCCAAGGCTGGAGAAAGATCTGGGATAGTACATGCTTAAGAAAAAATAGAGACCCTCCAAGCCGAGCAGAGAGACCTTTAGGATAAAGTCCCCAATGTAGTCCTAAGAGACCTGACCTCCCACAGGCCTATGTCGCAAGGAGCCAGGTGGCAGCACATAAAGCAATGCTAGCATGTTATTTTTCCAAGGAAAGAAAACTGCTTCATTTTGGCCAAAATTTGTGGTATACATTAATTGTAATGTACACCACATATGAATTGGGGAAACCCCTACACTTTGTTAAGATAGCATTTCATAGCACCAAACTCATGGTGACGGGCCTCCTGTTTTGGACACAGGACCTATTTACTTTAGGCATGATATGCAGTCATATCTGAGGGCTTCTGTAATTCTGGATACTGTGAAGCCGACCAAAGAGAAAACTGGGAATACAGAGTCCATACTATGTGATGAGACAACTCTGTTTCATCATTTTCAGGGGTGTGTTTTGGATGAGTTTGCAATCTTTCTATTTTTGCAGTTATGCCATTTGTAGAGTGAGCATAAATAATAGTTTATTATTTTTGTTGTTGAGTGAAAGGGGTAGAGTGCTAGGACTAGCATGGCACAACAAACACTGGTCTTAAGAGAACTGGTAGAGCTCTGACTTACATTTGCGGTTCTTTCCCACGGACACATTGCCATCTACTGCTTTGGTCTTCTTTTCTGCCTGGTTCTTTCTGGTTCCCACCTCAGCTGAGGACCCCTCTATACCCGAGCACTCCTCTCCCACTCCTTGGCTTCAGGGACCTTTGTGTCTCCCCAAGTAGCATCACTCTTGCAATGCTTCCAATGCTAAATACAGATTTTTCAGCAGTTATTTCTGAAAAATGATTTGTTTCTCTCATCTGAGTCATCTGAGGAAAGATCTGCCTTATTTCCTATTTCACTGAAGGAATGAAAAGATTTTTAAAATATATATTTTCAACTTTTAAATACATGTTATTATTTTTTTAAGATATGTAGTGCAATTGTTAGTATGTTTGCAGTATATAATGATTACATTCATTGTGAGGACTTGGTACATATTTAGTTTTTACTTCTCCTTCCCCTCCACTCCCTCTATCTCTTGGTTGAAGATATATAACGTAATGTTAAGCCATATCTCTGTGTCTATCTATCTGTCTAACTATATCTTTACTAAAGTGAAGCAAATGAACATATTTATCATCTCACATAATTACATTCTTTGTTTTTGTGGTGAGAAGGGATAAAATCTATTCATTTAGCACTGAGTGTATTATTGAGAGTCCTCATGGTGTACCTTAGACAGCTGGGCTCGATCATCCTATATTCATGGCATAATAAAAATATGCCATCAATTTAACATAAAAAAACTTAAATATTTAACTTAAACATAAGAAAAATTTCGTATAATAGAAGTCATATTACCATTAATCTCCCTCTAAATAGTCCTCAGTTTGAACACACTTATCCTTTTGTTCTTGACACTTTGGAAGCATTTTGGAAGTCCTTTCACCAGTGTCTTTATGCTTCATGAATGTTTTAACTTAATTTTAAAAATTGTCAAAATTTTATGTCAACTAAAAACATTACAGTGTGTCCTCACCCACCATATTCTCAGTCCTGGTACCATGCAACTTCTGGCTCTTACCTAAAGTCAAAATGATCGTAGAAGGTAAAAGCTTTGAATTAATTCTGGGCATTGAGGTAGCCATGACAGTACAACTAAAGACCCTTATGAAAGATGTTGTAGAAAGGGTTTATAAGGGAAAAGATTTAATACAGGACATATAATTTATAGGATCATTTTATAATATTCACCAAAAGAGTCAGATTCAAAAGACTGCAGGAACTCTGTCCACAAACTAGAGAGACAAAGTATTCAGCTGAGGATCTGTATCCCATGACAATGTCTTTCACAAGTTCAGCTGAAGACCTACAGCCCATGACACTGCCCCTACAAGTCAAACTGCAGGCTAGAGCCTACGACAATGTCTCATGCAAGTCTGTATCAAGGATCTGCACTGGGAAGGCTCAAAGGTCAACGGTAGAATCTAGAAATCTGTGTTAATGGGATCAAAGAGCTGTTTCATCAGGCTGAGGAATCTGCACTGGAGCCAGGAAGTGATACTCCAAGTAAGGACTTTAAGTCCTCAAAGAGAAATGCAGCCGTCCTCAGCAATAGTGAGGACCTGAGCTCCTCTGATCATGAGAACAGCTGAGGTTATATCAGGAAACAGAAGCGCAACACACTTCTCCAGCAGAATTAACAGCATACCATCTTCCTCTCTAGTTCTCTTTTTATGTTGTTGGGAACAATCCTCAGGTGGGCCTTCCACACCCAGCCCTGTGCTGATTGAATTTAGCTGGGTGCTACAAGTTGACCATTAGTTAATGTATCACAGAAGACTTTCAGAAAACGGCAAGCATGGTAGGTTAAGTGTATTTGAAGTAAGGGAGGATATCTTGAGGTAGATTAATGATGATATTGTATGTCTTTACTATAATACATGTTTTTAAATTTAAGCATTCACCATGGTTTTTGATCGTGTTGCTTGTTTCCTATTTTATATTCTCTGCGCTCCACATATCCATCTCCCTCTAAAGCCTCCAATAATTACTGTATTACGCTCTGTGTGTTTGATTTTTTCTTTTTTAGAGTTCACATGTAAGTGAGATCATTCAATATCTTTCCAAGCATGTTATGACTTATATCTAGAAGTCCCTTCAAAGTGTCAGGCATTCATAGGTAAGGCTTTTGGGAGGTGACTGGACCATGAGTGTGTAATACTGGATTAGTCTCCTGATGAATTTATAGTTGGGTGTGATGCTGGGAAGTGGAACTTGGTGGGAACACTATGGGCATGGCCTGGCAATACATATATATATATTCCCCCTTGATTGCTGCATGTCTTGCTATGACCTCTTGTTTCTTGTCTGTCATGGTACCCTGCCTTGGAGCCAGAATGGAATCACTACAAGCTGTGAGCCAAAATTTCCTACTTTAAATTAAGGATGTCAATATTTTGTGCCATCAACAAGAAAGTAAGACAACATAATATCCTCCTGGTTTATTTATGATGTGATAAATGACAAGATATTATTCTCTTTTGAGGTCTATATATATATATGTATACATATATATATATGTATATATATATATATATATATATATATATATATATATATATATCAGTTACGTTACTTTACCCATTCATGTGTCCAGGCACCTTAGATTGTTTGCCTGTCTTAGATATTGTGGATCATGCTTCACTGACCATGTGAATGCAGATTTCATTAAAATATGGTGTTTTCTATTTTTAATTTAGAAATCTCCATATTGTTTTCCATAATGGTTGGATCAATCTACACTCCCACCAACCATGTACTAGGCCTCGCTTTTTTTCATACCTTCAACTACTTTCTTATTAATTATCTGTCTGGCTGCTCTATCCGTTGTTAAAGTTGGATATTGAAGTACCCTCTCTAGTGAATTGCTATTTATTTCTTCCTTCATGTCTATTAATATCTGTCTTATGTATTGTAATGTTCCAATATTGGTGCATAAATATTTACAATGCTTATATCCTCTTGATGAATTGATCCCTTAAAGTCCTTTAGTGGAAAAGTGAGCAGAACTAGGGATACTTTAATTGGCTTTTCTGTTGCAATTATTCAAGAGATATGTCTTATAGATTATTTCATGCCTGGTGTGGGAAAGGTCAGGGCTTCGCAAATTTTATTATACATATATGTAATTCAGGGGAATTGTGTTAAAATGCAGATTTGGATGCACTGGGTCTGAATCAAAAGTGGGGACTTTATATCTACAAAAACTTTCCACCATGAAGCTAGTTCACGAACTATAATCTGAGTAGGACACATGAATCTGCTGGCACTGAGTTCCATAGTAGCCAATAGTAGGCATATTACATCTTTGAACAACAAAATGTTATGCATATTTGAATTTTTTTCATTTTAAATTTCATGTGAGTGAAATAATGCAATATTTTTCTTTGTGTGTGGCATAAAGTCCTATATTTACTTTGTCACTTTAAAAACTATGTTTGGGGTGTCAGTCACAAGCAAAACTCTGATATGATTTCTCTGAATAAATAGCATAAAATCTATGTTAATGTACAGATTTATAAATGTTAGACATTAAGGATAAAAGGAGAAATCAGAAAATTGGGTGTCAGTTAATATAGACACGCTTCTATACAGAAATCTTTGGAACTCAGATGGAAAGGAGTGGTAAATGCGGGTTGGAGAGTGCTAGTCAGTCAGTGCCCTTACAGGGAGCAGAGGGAAGCATGTGAGGGAGGCTTTCCAAAGCAGAGAATAAGAGAAAACTGTAGCTCCTTTTAGTTAACAGAGACCACCCAGCAGCCAGAGGCCCTCTTTTAGGCCACAGAAAGTCCTCTTAAGAGATGTCAGAATGCAGAGTTGGGGTGGGGTAGACGGTTACTATGAAGTATGCAGACTCTAAATTGTAATGGGATGTTTGGGTAACTAGAGGTGAACAGAGGAATACTCTTGAAAAGCAGGAAAGTGACAGCCCTTGTTATGTCCTGCAGGAGCAGTTACTTTTCTCTGGTGCACTATCTGCATAATTTAACAAGGACAATTAATTCTGTAACAATTAATTCCCTGCAGATTAAACTATAGGACTTCAAGAAGACCATATGTCCTGATCATCCCATCTTTCTGAATTCTCAACTAGGAAAAAACATTTGTACTTCTAATAGCATTTGTCTCCTCTTTCCTATTTTTTGTCCCCCATCTCTCTGTATCCTTTTTTACCTTTCTGATCCTTGAATTCTCCACCTTTTTGTCAGAAGTTCACTTTTGCACTGTACAGCAGTTGTTTCTTCAGGCTGTGTTTCTGGGGACCACACCGTTTCAGGAATTTCCCTGCAAAAATACACATAGCCACCATTGTCTCCAGCACTGATTTCAGTGACAGATTGCTACCTCCTCATTGTGTGTTAGGTCTTCTAAGGCCCTGCACACCATTTCTGCCTTATTCCCAAGAATAACATGTGACTGAGAAACTCAGGGTCCTCTGAGACCTATCTATTACAATTTAAAAAGCAATCAAATTAAATCAAATTAAACAACAGATCAATGAGTTTTAAACTCCACATATGACTTGCACTTCTAGCAGTTAGCAGCAAGGTGCTTGTCTCCTGGATGTGCTGTCTTGAGGCTGCCTGGGAACCATTCTTATGCCCTCTCAAGGACCTGGAGAGGCCCAGAGCACCTCCTACCACGAGTCTTTCTGTTATTTTGTCACTCTGCATCAGAGACCAGGAGAATGTTCTCCAGGTGACCCTGCTCTTCTAAGTAGGCTTGACAGATAAAACATAAGATGCCAATTAAATTTCCAATAAACAATGATTAGTCCTTTAGTAAAAGTATGTTTTTAGATTATGGGAAAAACAAAAACATACTTGTGTGTGTGTGTGTGTGTGTGTGTATGCACACATGTGTGCATGTGTGTTCTGCTAAATCTGGCAACCCTCAAAGCGGGGCTGGTTCCATTTTCTTGGTAATTTAATAACATAATATCTTAGGCCACTATTTTTCATCCTTTCTCTTTACTCAGCTTCAAAGTGTGGAATATCTAATGTTAGTTTTTAAAAAGAGAGGGAATTATATCTAACCTTGAAATTAATACTGCACCTTGATACAATTAGGTAGCCTGGTGTGTTGCAAAATCGGAGAACAGTACTGATCCTTGATGACATAAAACCTGGATACCATGGAATTGGGATGCTAAGGTTGGCAAATTTTTTTGGACTTAATGATCAAGCATGAGTCTTTAAATTGTTAAAGTAAGTCTGTAAGTACTTTAGTGCTATATTTTTGTGTGAGTATATACAAGTGTTGTAAATACGCAGTTATGCTATACAATTGCTTATATACTACATGATGAGAATAAGATTCATAACAATGAGAAAATTAATTTGGAAAACTTATTTACATGTATGACATTATGATTATGTAAGTTCATGAAAGTGAAAGATTTCTGATCTTGGGTAGTTTGAGGTTGCTGTTTCTATAGGGAAAATATTTAACTAGAATCAGATTTAGCAATCATTTCAGGCTATTTACAGTTGAGAAAATTAATGAAAATGTCATCTGTTTAATTACTGTTTGTTACCCTTAATTAAAATGTTAATTGAGTATATTTGTATGTGCAACATATCTAATGTGTTTTCTTTTTGACAAAGGGAATAATGATTCTTTTCTACCTTCTACATTCAGATGTTTAATTGTTCACTTAAATATTTTGGAGAAAAGGTCAATATATTTAAGGAACATAGCTCAAAAAATCATTTTGGTTTTATAGCTGGAGCCAGCAAATATGTAGGGAAATCTGCACTTTAATGAGCAGAAATGAAATCTACCAGAAGTACACATTTTATCTTGTATTTGCATATGAGAAAAAGGGACAAAAATTAATCAGCTATAAAATGTCCATTCAGAGTGACATTTGTAAGTAAAGAAACTGATTGTAGGGAGATGTTCTTTAAACATACTTTTACCTCACTAACAGATAGAATAGACTAAAGGATAATGAGAACCTCTATGTTCTTTTATATTAATGTACACTTGACCTTTTCATTTGGCCAATATTTGAAATAGTTGTTTAAAACAACATGGAGACCTATACTGCACAATTGGTTTGAATTCTCTTTTAACAAAGGCCATGATTTCTCTTTTCCACACAAACTGACCTTTGTTCAGTAAATAAATACATGGTGGTTGTGTTCGGAAAAACAAAGATAATTTCATATATCAGCATAAAAGCAAAATGATTCCTTTTCAAATAATTTATGAAGTGTAATGCTTTCCAAAACCAGCACCAGTTAGGTGATAACATTTGCAGTGTAGAATCTATCAGCAGGTCTAGCAATTGAAGAGTGAAGGGACAGATATGGTTTTCTGTTCTTATGGAGCTTATTTCTTCCTCCAGCTCCTTGCTGAACTTATTTTTTGCTTTTTGTTTTTTTTCCTAACAAACTCTAAGATTGTATAATGTAGTAGAAAGGGATGAGCTGGTGCTTCTTAGAAAGCAATAATCATAAGGATAACAAAAACAGCTTTATTTAGTGTATGCACTAAGTAGATTTCATATAATATCTCATTTAATCTTCAAAACAATTCCATAAGTGCTGTCATTCCCATTTTACAGATGAGGAAAGTGGGTCACAAAGCTAATGAGCAGTGGAGCTAGAGATTGAGACCAGACCTTGCAGACGCAATCTATCCTTTTATCCTTCCTTTATTCTGATGAATATTGAAAAGATTTAGTGCAGCAAATGCAAAATGTTTTCAGCAACCAGAGGCTTAAACCTACTGGAGTCAAGACAGGAGAAAGTACTTGTGGTAAAGTGTCAGCTTTGAATTTAATAGTCTATTTATTTATAGCCTTTAATGACCATTGAAATATTTAGGAATGATTAAGAGCAAATAAGGGGGTGCAAAGGCTTATGAGTTTTCCAACAATAGCTTACAATTTTTTCATACATAATAAACTTGCACTTCATGAATGAATTTACAGTTTAGTAAATTTGTGGGGCTACATGGCATTTGTTAAAATTTCAGCTCTACCACTTACTAGCTGAGTGATCCTAGACAAATTATTTAACCTCCATAAGCTTTGATGTCTTTTTTAAAAAAATACATATAATATATCCTTCCTCACAGGGTCATTTTGAAGATTAAAGTACAGAGCACAAGGTTGGTTCATGCTACAGATGCACTGAACGTGAGCTACAGTTGCTGCGGCTTAAATAAGCAAGGCATTACTTTGAGGAGCACTGAGTTGAGCATTAGTTAATACTTTTAGGATGTCTCTGGAAAGATTTAGGGATGCTGTAAGTGGATGTGTAGTTTGATATGCCTAAGAGAACAGGCGATCACAAGTTCAGTGGTTTGTTCGCTATTAGCAGTCAACATTTATTGTAAATTAAAGTGAAACATCTCCTTCTGTTGTACTACTAGAAAATATCCACCAAGAGCTGGTAATTTCATTCCATTCCGATGGCTTTACCTGTTAGAATTGTGGAGAAAGTTAAACTGAAAGGGATTGTTAAACGAAGCCAAGACAGGATGGCTCTGAGAAGCCATGCTTACTCTTATGACTGGCTTGAAAGGACGGTAGGGTGATGATGTGGACGACTCTTTCTACTTCACTCCTCCCACTTCTTGCACTGGGGAAGGGCAGTTACTGATCTCTCCTTGATGGGATACTGGAGAGAATGCAGGAGCATTTCTTTAAACAAAGATTTTCAAAATAGTTTTCAAACTAAGGCTTATACCAAGGAAAACACTTTTATTGTTGTCTAGATCACTAGGTATCCAGAGAGCAAGAACTTTTATCTGTTATCATGACTGATATAGCTGAGTGTCTAGAAAAGTACCCAGCATATGGTAGGTGCCAGTAAATAGCTGTTTATATGAGGAATGATAAAAAAGTGGAGGATATAAAACTTCTAATGCAGTAAAAGAAACATTGCCTTTAGTCACCCTCAGAATATTCCCCCTTGCTTCAAAGAGTTATCTCATCATTCACCCCACTTTTTGAAGAGTGTCTTTAGTTATGTTGTCTTGGCTTCCTTGGTGCTCTGTTTTAATTCTGAGCGTTTATGGTAATTTCTGTTAAATAAAAACATTACAGTGTGCCTTTAGCCGTAGTAGTCATTGGATTTGTCACATGCAGCTTCAGGCTCTTCTCTAAAGTCAGAATAACTATGAAGGGTAAACATTTTGAATCAATTCAGGACAACTAAGTATACTGTCATAATGAAAGAGGATTTCCACAACTGCTTTAGAAAATGATCAAAACATTGGGGTGCATTCAAAGCAAAAGATGCATTTTGAGGAGATTAGTGGCAATATGTTTTTTACTACAATACTTTTTTTTAAAAAAAATTAAACATAAATTGTATGTTTTTAAATCATAGATCTATCTATCTATCTATCTCATCTGTTTTCTATCTGGAAAAATGGTTTCATCTGATATTCTTAAACTTACTATTCATTTTCAGTACATTCTAAATTTTTCTCTTGCATTCTATTAAAAAGAAAAAAAGTCAGTAAAGAGTCATTATGTTAATTTTAGTATACTCACTGGGTAAGAGCACCTTAATAGGTCACATTTTCTAATTCTCTGGATCTTAATCTGCAATTTGGAAAGTGTTGCTTATCCTGGGAGTAGTTAGTGTTGTACGTAAATTAGCTTGAATCATTGGGACTTTTCTTGTCACACCCTTGGGTTATTGTGGATATTTCCCAATCCATATGCCAGGTTGCTCACTGACACTATCCATGATGGTAGGATAAAATGGCTTTTACTGAGGTCTCTTGCTCAGCTTCTGGGAGGTTCTGAAAGCACTGGCTGCACTGCAGTAGGGTTTCTTTTTGTGAAGTCTCAGTGTAATTATTAATTGTTGGACAGTGCATTAGTCTGGTCAGGGGCTTTGCCTGACTAGGATGCAGCCCTCCATGAAAGCAGAAGATGGGAAAAGTACTTCACAGTGAGCATGCCTTTAGCCCATGTGGATGATGAAATTAAAATTTATTACACATGGATTTTGAGACTTTTATTTTTGTTTCTGAATTCTTTCTGAGTTATTTCTACTTAAATTTAATACTCATTGTAGGTATGAAAGAGAAAGATGTGGAGAAATTGATGTAATTAAGTGTTTTGATAGGTGTGAGAATTACAAGTCTTTCATTTCCTGAGAAAATATGTGGGAGTAGAATATATAATGTATTCAAATAATAGATACATTGTGAAGGAGAACTAGAGATCCTGTTTCTGTTCATTGTCTAATCTTCACCCCTCTCTGGATCATCTAAGTAGAAAAGGCAATATTCTGGCTTGAAGTTTGAGTAAAATATCTAACCAAAGTAACTGAAATTCCAGCATCTAGTTTAGGTCTGAAGGTATAGCTTAACTACTATAACTATGATGCTGTGAACAAAGATGTGGATCTGGAAATCCTGTAACTGTAGGGATGAGTTGGGTAACTGGAAGAGGACAATGTTACAGAATGAGACTGGCTGCGTGATGATGGTAAACTGAGGGCTGGTAGGAAGGTAGGCACTAACAGCTGAATACAGTCACTGGGGTCATGTGGGTGCAGCAAAGTCTAATGTGCATGGGTTGAGGGGTTGTGGGAGTTTAGCAACAACCAACTCCAAATCAAGCAGATGACATTTAGAATTCTAAAAAAGAGAAACAATAAAGTTGGGCTAAGAAATTCTGAGCTGGGATTTGCAGAGTTAGACAAAGTCCTAATCCTAGTGGACCATTACACCATGAAATCAATTATAAAAGTATATAAGCAAGAAATATATTTTCATCTCCAAGTGGTAAGTGAAGACCAAGTCTCCAGTTCAAGGCCCAAATCTGGTTTTCAATACTAAGTCACAAGGATGTGGTTTAAGGACAAACAGCAGGAGTAACTTGACACTGACTATGGGAACAGTAAGTTAATGTCTACACTGCAAATCAAGATCCACTTTTGAGGAATGACAATGTTAGAGGTGAGTCTAAACCTGGGTGGAGTTTAAGGGTCCTGGGTGTTGAAGAAAGGAAGATGGAGAGAGGGGAATTGTCAGAGTCTGGCAGTGGGAGACTCCTGACAACTCACCAAAGGCATTTTAAATACAGTAGCACCAGATTAAGAAGGTAGGGGCTTTGAAGCTAGACTAACAGAGTCACAGAGACTATAGGAACATTGGGAATGAATATCTTTAAATAGTCACACTGTAGGACAGAAGTATTATATTTACCTTTTCTCTCTGATAGTGCATTATTCAACACCACACTGCAGTGCTCACAGTATACTGACTATAAAGTTTGCCTTAAGACCTGGGGTACTCAAGTTACATTTTTATAGTCTTTTTCCTGTAGAAAAAAGAAAGTGAGACACCTTTAATAGGTATGCAAAATGCTTAAGGTACTGTGTAACTCAGCATCCAAAGTGTAGTGGGTAACTCATAATCAAGAAATTATGAGAACACATTACTTTTGCTATTCTTCACCAAACCTGGGCTGTGCTACATACAAAGCAATTGGAATTTGTAGGTTTGGTGGTCAGACAGCAAAGATGGAGTTCCAGCTCTGCCACTTGTTGTTATATAAAACTTTGGGGATATTTCTTAGCACCTTACTGCCTGTTTCTTTATCTGTGAGATGAAACCTACTGTTGTGAGCATTAAATAATATGCATGACTTTAACAATGCCGGTGTCAATAAGGACAAAATAAATGTTTTTGTTATCACTGTTGTTAATGTGTGATGCCAGTGTGGTGTTTAAATAAAAAGTCATTCAATTTCTGGCCCTGGGACCAGTTAGATGGTGATAGTCTTTAGTCTGTCTATGAAAATGCAAAGGCGTGAAGAAAATCTGTCTAGTTGGGCTCCATATTGGAGTGGAGCAGGGTCTCTTGCATCAGAGTCACCTGGAGTATGTGGGAAAACACAGGCTCTGGATCCTTGTGGGGCATGGGAAGGCTCCGCATCTTGCTAACTGATTTGTCTCTTCAGGAAGTGATGTGTGCAGGAAATATTCAGGCCTTTGGCTGAAAAGGCTCAATTATATAAAACTAAAACAAACAACCACAACAGCAAAACAACACAACAATAACAACAACATAAAACAAAAGAAAGATATTTTAGAAGAAGAATGGAATGGGTGGAGAGGAAGATATTACATGATTTATTTTTTGAGAAAAGATAACTGGAACAAAGGACTTTGAAGCTCTGACTGAAGACATCAGAAAAGTTAAAACTGAGGATTGAACAACCTCGTCTGTGCCACCTGTTTTTGGCACATTTTGTGGAGAGGTGTTGCTTAGGCAGGTCAGGTATCCCTTCTCCCAAATCTTGAGACTAGAAGGATTTTGGATTTCCGAGTTTTTTGGATTTTAGAATATGTGTATATGCATAATGAGGTATCATGGGGAAAGGCATCAAGTTTAAACATGAAATTTATTTATATTTCCTACCCACCTGGAAGTAATCTTATGCAATATTCCTATTGTACCTGTTTTGATTGTGACCTGTCACAGGAAGTCAGCTTTGGAATTTTCCACTTGGATATTGTGTTGTCCAAGTGTTTCCACTTGGACATTTTCCACTTGGACATAGTGTACACAGAAAGTTTTGTATTTTGGAGCATTTTGGATTTCAGATTTTTGCACTAGGGCTGCTCAACTTGTACTTCTGATTGGGACTGAAGTACCACTCTGGCGAAAAAAAGAATAGAAATAGTCTGATTTTTGCCAACAGTCCTCTGTATTCTTGGTGAGGTTTTAAAACAGTAGGATCCCTATTTTAGAAACTAAATGAGCTGAGCAAATAACACAAAATCGAACTTGAAATATTCTTATCTTTTTACAACCTTCCAAAAATATTTTCATTACTTTTCAACAAGAATTATAAATTGGGAAGACTGCTTCTAGGCAAAACTCAGTTATACAGACAAGTATTGAATTTGGAATAAAAATGTTCACCTGATCCTCAGGGTCTACAATTCTGTGTCACTTAAAAAATAGTAAAGCAAATTAAATTAGGGTAAGGGACTTAGTTATATCTAAAGATGATAAAACAATGGGGGAATTTTAAATTTCAAACTTTAATAGAAAGCAACAGCCAATTGTCATAGCTGAATAAGTTTTCATCTACATGAATTAAAAATGTAGGAGAAAAGTTAATAAATTAAGAACACTCCTTGTTTTATGTTTGATTTATTTGTTAATATACATGTATATATGTATTTAGAGAAAGAGAGGGAGAGAAGGAGAGAGAAAGTTGACTGCTATTATCAAATGTAAGTTTGTAATTGATAAGCTTCTACTATATTCATAGAATTGTACTAGATTCTGAGGTTATAGCCTTAACTATGTCATAGCTCTTATGCCTTTAATGTCCCTTACTATAGGAAGAAGAGAAGAGCAGACAGTGTCTATACGGTGTGGGAACTGGGACTGTGGAGATGTCTGCATGTTATACAGCTTTCACAGCTACAAGGCATGGACTAACCTATAACACTGTGTTAAGGACCTGAGCATGTGCTATGTACGTATGTGAATGCCAGCTCTCACATAGTTCTACTTTTATTCCCATCTTTTAGATGAGGATATCAAGGCTTAGAAATTTAATCTTGTTACCCAAGATCACATAGCTAGTTTTTAATCAGAACTGAGGTCTGAACTGGGAAGTCTGAATGACCGTAAAGACAATCCTTTTTGTATTGTATTTCCTGTGACTTTTACTCTGTGATCTAATTCTTGTATACGTTCTGTCAAGCTAACATGCTACTATTTACTTTTCTGGAAAGATCTGGACCTTCTTAGATTGAGAAATTGTTTACATACAATGGAGAATTTTCTCAGAAGTTGAATATTTAAAAAGAGAGCTAGAACTCATGGCACTTTCAATTTGAGTCATAGGACTTGGTGGTGCATTGCTGTGAGAGGAGGTAGTGTGAATGCACAAATCTGCACATTAAATGAACCACAAAGGTACTGTTTGTAGAAAGGTACATTGCCTGTGCACACACACACTCATGCAAGTGGTGAGTTGAGTCTCAGTGTACAGAAGAGGTTGTGACATTACTCCAGCTCTGGGTAAGTTTTCTAAATGACTATGCGTCCTAGAATTTGCAAGTTTTGAATAAAAATACATGTGACTTTAGTGGAAAGAGATGAAAGTTTTTGTCTACTACAACCTACTAAATTTATATTAAAAATACCTTCACTTGCCTGCTGGGAGCATTGTGGAGGCCGAGGGAGGAAGGCCTCAGCTGCCTGGGACTGTAGCTCCTGGGCCCGCCCTTCCTCCAGGAACATCGGAACCTTGGACTACAGTGGACTACCGTGCTCGCTCGATGAGAGACTCAGGAATTCCTCACCCAAACAGAAGACCTCATCAGGCTCCAGTCAGTGTGGTGAGTTTGCCCCCTAAAATAGAGGTCTGCAGTAGGTAAATAGGAGCGGAAGTGAAACTCCCTCCAAGTGTAAGACCTTGGGTAACCTGACAAGAGAGTGGGTAACACCCTCACCTACACAGAGAACATCAGATAGGTTGAGGAATGTGCCAATAATGCCCCCCCAACTTAGAGGAAATTAAAAGAACTTATGAGACCCCCAGTGACACAGTAGGGCCTCAGCTGACACAAACACTAGCCAGGGAGACCTGGTGACTTGCAACAACCTGAAGATATAACAACAGCAGGAACTAAGAGTTGTCCTACATCAATACTTCTGGGCTAGTTAGCCCAGAAAGAATATAGGACTCACCCAATGGGCACGGTAGGAGGAATTCAGAAGACTGGCTCTCCTCTTTATTGTGGTACCCAGCAATATGACAAACATCAACTATACAGTAGGACCCTGAAACACACACTACAGAAAGTTGTGACTGTTGGGATAAAAAGACCAGAAATTTACCCAAACAGTGAAAATCACTAAAAGAAAAGGCAAAAATGCAATCCCAAACATCTAGTCCATCAGAGGCAAGTGCAGACGATAATGAAATAGAGGACCCTAAAAGTCATACACCAGAAATCTCTGAAAAGATAGCAAATGAAGTAAAGAAACAAATCCATGAGGCTATAGAGGAACTCAAATTAGAAATAATGTCTTATGTAAAAGACAAAAGTAACAACCTTAGTAAATGAGTTGCTCAACATAGCTAGAGAAGAAATAGATAAGAAACTACAGGAGCATGGGAAATTGATTGAAACTTTGAATGCCGAAAACAAGCAGAATCCACAAAACAAATTCAAAGAGATATGCAAGAAGCAAAAAATTGTATTGAAAGCCTACAAAGCTGTTTAAATGAAGCTGAGGATAGAATTTCAGACCTTGTGGACAAGATCAAAGATAGTGATTTTGAAAGGGTAGAACTTTTAAAAACAACAAAGCAGCATGAAATGACAATCCAGCAGCTACAAGATGATGCCAGGAGAAAAAATGTTAGATTAATAGACATCCGTGAGGAGACAGGAGACAATGCAAAGGATATAGCTAAGCTGTTCACAGATGTAATGGCAGAAAATGTCCCAAACATGGAGGAAAATCTGACATACAAATAAGTGGGGCATATAGAATGCTAAACCGTCATAACCAACACAAACCTATGCCCAGACATATAATAATTAAGATTTCAGACATACAGCATAAAAACAGAATATTAAATGCTGTTAGAGAAAAGATACAACTCACCTATCAAGGAAAGCCTATTAGAATCATGGCAGACTTCTCAGAACAAACCTTCAGTTTAAGACTAGCTTGGAGTGAAGTATTTTAAGCCTGAAAAGAAAACAACGTTCAACCCAGACTGATGTATCCAGCAAAACTGTCTTTCAAATTTAATGGAGTAACAAGATACTTCCATGACAAAGAACAACTAAAGAAATTCATATCCATCAAACCAACCTTAGAAGGAGTACTGAAGGACATCCTAGATAGAGATAAAAATGACCACAATCTCCAAAAGAACAGCAGAAAGAAATCACCAGGCTGGACAAGAAAGTAAACAAGGGAGAAAAGCAGGAAACTAACAATAGTAACAACATGGCAAAGTCGAGCCAGTACATATCAGTGACATCCATATATGTAAATGGGCTCAATTCACATATCAAAAGAAACAGGTTGATGGAATGGATCAAGAAACAGGATCCCACAATATGCTGTATACAAGAAACGCATCTGACTCAAAAAGAAACTCATAGATTAAAAGTCAAAGGATGGAAAACAGTATTCCATGCAACAAGAACCCAGAAAAAAACAGGGGTAACTATTCTATTTGCAGAAAATGTGAACTTCAAACCTAAAATGATTAAAAGAGACAAGGTCACTACATAGTCGTAAGTGGAAAAATTCAAGATGAAGAACTAATAATTATAAATATATATGCACTCCTGTGTTTGACAGGAGTACCCAACTATATAACACAGATACTAAAGGACATGAAAAATACAATACAAATACCAAATACACAAGAACACAATTATTACAGGGGACCTTAACAGCCTATTATCACAAAGAGATAGATCTACTAGACAAAAAATCAGCAATGAAATAATAGAACTAAATCATACCTGTGAGCAATTGGACTTAGTACATGTTTACAGAGTATTCCACCCAACTGGATCAGAATACATGTTCTTCTCAGCTGTGCATGGGACATTCTCCAAAATAGACCATATATTATCCCATAAAACATTCTTAAGTAAATGCAAAGGTATTGAAATTATCCCATGCATACTATCTGACCATACTGCACTGAAATTGGAAATTAATTGCAAAAGAAATTTCAAAACTAGCATAAATACATGGAAATTAAATAACAACCTTTTGAACAACCAGTGGGCTACAGATGAAATTAAAGAAGAAATAAAGCAATACATATAATTCAGTGAAAATGCGGAAACAACCTATTGTAATCTGTGGGATGCAATGAAAGTGGTCTTAAGAGGGAAATATATAGCAATAAATTGTCATAGCAAGAAAACAGAATGAGCACAAACAATCTAATGCTTCATCTCAAGCTTCTAGAAAAAAGCTTCTAGAAAAAGAAGAGCAAGTTAAACCTAAAGCTCATAGAAGAGAGGAAATTGTAAAGATTAGAGCAGAAATCAAAGCAATTGAAACTAAAAAAAAATACAAAGAATTAATGAATCAAAGAGCTGGTTTTTTGAGAGAATAAACAAAATTGACAAACCTCTAGCTAACTTTATAAAGATAAAGAAAGAAAAAAACACAAATTCACACTGTAAGGACTGAAAAGGGGGAAATTACTACAGATCCCATGGAAATTCAAAAGACCATGAATATCTACTTTGAAAATCTCTACTCATATAGAGAGGAAAACACAGAGGAAATGGACAGATTTCTAGAAACATATGAACTACCAAAGCTCAACCAAGAAGATATAGCAATCTTGAATAACCCAATGTCAGCTACTGAAATTGAAAATGTAACAAAAAACTTACCAACAAAGAAAAGTCCAGGTCCTGATGGATTCACAGCTGAATTCTACAAGAAATTTAGAGAAGATTTGATGTCAATACTCCTTAAATTCTTCAATGAAGTTGAAAAGAAAGCAATCCTCCCTAAATCATTCCTGGAAGCAAGTATTACTCTGATGCCAAAACCAGAGAAAGATCTAACCAAAAAGGAGAACTATAGGCCAATCTCACTAATGAACATTGGTGCAAAGATTCTCAATAAAATACTGGCAAATAGAATGCACCAAATCATCAAGAAGATTATACATCATGACCAAGTGGGGTTCATTCCAGGAATGCAGGGATGGTTTAACATACGCAAATCAATAAATGTAATACACCAAATCAACAGAGCCAAAAACAAAAACCACATGGTTATCTCAATAGATGGAGAAAAAGCTTTTGATAAAGTCCAACACATGTTCATAATAAAAACACTTCAGAAACTCGGAATACACGGTGTCTACCTCAACCTTATAAAGGCCATCTATGACAAACCAACAGCCAATATTATACTAAATGGACCAAAACTGAAAGCTTTCACTTTAAAATCAGGAACAAGACAAGGATGTTCACTGTCACCACTCCTTTTCAATATAGTTCTCGAAACTCTAGCCAGGGCAATCAGACAAGAGAGAGAAATAAAAGGAATAAAGATAGTAAAGGAAGAAGTTAAATTATCACTATTTGCAGATGATGTGATACTCTATATAGAAGACCCCAAAAACTTAACATTAAAAGACTACTAGAGGTAATAAACAAATTCAGCAGTGTGTCTGGCTACAAATCAATGCTCAAAAATCAATAGCATTACTGTACACAAACAAGAAACTCACTGAGAGAGTCGTCCTTCACAATAAGATCTAAAAAAAAGAAATACTTAGGAATCAACCTAACTAAGAATGTGAAAGACCTATATGCTGAAAATTATACTATGCTAAAAAAAGGAGATTAAAGAGGATATTAGAAAATGGAAGGATGTTCCTTGATCTGGGCTAGGAAGAACCAACATTATGAAAATGGCCACACTCCCAAAACTGTTATACAGATTTAATGCAATCCCAATCAAAATACCATTGATATACCTCACAGATCTAGAGAAAACACTTCTAAAATTCATTTGGAAACAGAAGAAACCTAGAATAGCAAAGGCAATTCTGGAAAATAAAGGCAAGGCAGGAGGCATCTCAATTCCTGACTTGAAACTGTACTACAAAGCCACTGTGATAAAATCAGCATGGTACTGGCAAAGAAATAGACCTGAGAACCAATTGAACAGATTAGAAGATGCAAGTATAAGTACAAAGACACTCATCCATCTGATATTTGAAAAAGGGGCTAAACATGCTCACTGGAAGAAGGAAAGCCTCTTTAATAAATGGTGTTGGACAAATCGGCTCTCTACATGCAGAAGACTGAAACTAGATCCATGCCTATTACCATCCACAAAACTAAAGTCTAAGTGGATAAAAGACCTAAACATTAAAACAGAAACACTGAATTTCCTAGAAGATAAGGTAGGTAGAAGTCTTGGAGACATAGGGGTAGGCAGAGAATTCATGAACAAAATGCAAACTGCATGGGAAACACTTCAGAGAATCAACAACTGGGATCTCATATTATTGAAAAGTTTTTGCACTTCAAAAGAAATCATCATCAGAGTGAAAAGAAAATCCACAGAATGGGAAAGAATTTTAGCCAGCAACCCCTCAGTCAAGGAACTTATATCCAGAACATATAAAGAATTGAAAAACATCAAGCCCCCCCAATTCAAAGATCCTCTCCAAAAATGAGCATGTGAGATGAACCCACAGTTCTCAGATGAAGATATACAAATGGAAAATAAATACATGAAGAAATGTTCATCACTGGTCATTTGAGAAATGCAAATTAAAACAACATTGAGATTTCATCTCACACTGGAAAGAATAGCTGCCATCATGAAATCAACTGATAACAAATGTTGGCAAGCCTGGGGGGAAAAAGGAATACTGTTCCACTGTTGGTCGGAGTGTAGACTGGTGCAGCCACTATGGAAATTACTTTGGAGATTTCCCAGAAGTCTAGGATTGGAAGTTCCAGTCAATCCAGCTATTCCCCTCCTGGATATTTTTCCAGAAAAACTGAAAAAGTCATATCACAGTGATATATGTGGATCCATGTTCATAGCAGCACAATTTGTAATAGCTAAATTATGGAAACAACCAAGATGACCATCAACTGCAGAGTGGATGAAAAAGACGTGGTATTTTACACAATGGAATATTACTCAGCTATGAAAAAAGATGATCGTGAGGCCTTCATAGGGAGATGGAGACAACTTGAGACTATCCTCATTAGTGAAATAAATAAGAATCATATTCATAAATATCACATTGTGTCTCTAGTGTAAAAAGTAATAAGAACTGTACAAGTAATAAAACCCAAAATGTGTAATTGCTACTGTAAAAAAGTAAGGAAAAGAAAGTGCTCTAAAGGATATAACCACACGTATGTTTAAGTGTGTAAGATAGATGACCATATTACTGTTTTTGTTAGATTGTTAAGCAGAACTGTTAATAGTCTCACTGTTTGAATGTCTACTTTGTATGCTTTAATTTTGTAACTTGAACAACTATTTCCAAGATGACAGAATGTAACTTATTAAGTAGTGATTTCTTAGTGTTTTTTTTTCTTTTCTTTTTTTCCTTTGGAATTGTTTATTGTTGCTACCTTTTTTTTCTGTTTTCTTTGGTTGTTTTTTTTCTTTTTAAATAAAAGTTAAAGAAATACACTCATATTTCATGTTATCAAAGTTATGCTGGTTTGAGCTTTATAAAACAATTGAATAGTATTATCATGGATGCTAGTTTTCTTTCTGGAGGTAGGATGAATGTAACATCAATTCTGCCATCAGATGAGCTATTAGAAATGATGCTCTGGATTTTAAGGGAAAATCATGTCTGTGGGACAAATTAAGAGTTGGACTGCTTGCAGTATATTGGATTTGCCTGTTTCAACTGCATTCACTAAATGAAAATTTTATGAAAGCTCTTTATATTAAATTTGATAACTCCAATTCTGGCAAGTTACATATATGACAACATTCCTTTGACAATTCTAACATGTGTATTATTTTTGTCTTTTAATAACTAAACTTTTAAAAAATTAGATACCCATACTTATGCATGTCTTAGTAGAAATATTTCATAATTTATTGAATTATTTCAGAATTCACTGTTCTTGTATAATTTTATTTTAGTGATTTTACATTGAATACGCTAAAATTAGGGAGTAATCTTAGTCTTTCAATTGAATTTGATGTTATGTAAAGCATATATAATGTACATAGAATTGTACACCATGAAGGGGAAAAAGTTAATCCTCAATCTCTAGAAATTGCTATCTATTGAACTAATAAGAGACAAGATGTCTGTGTTGGGTATTTCTGCTATTATTTGCCATAGAAAGATACTTTTTTATGTCAAGACAAGTAGCAAAAACAATCTATCTTGTCATATTTACATTCTTCTAAAGAATAATAATAATAATAATAATAATAATAATAATAATAGAAGAATGTGAGTATCATCTCTTTATCCAACTGCTTTTAACAGTTGCATACTTGGTTCATTAAAAAGTACTCATTAATTCTTTATCTCTCAACTCTGAGTGTCTAAATGGTTTCATCTTACCTATTGCCCTGGTCCAGTCCCATCCTAAACAGAACAAATTTGCATTTAGAGAGAATGGTGGGGAGACGTCAATTGGAATTAGTAAAAAGTCTTTATTATGAATAGTTATATTTTAGTTTCATCCTTTTAAACATCTATAATAGCTCAGACAATGCCTAAAAGGCAGTGTTTGGGATATTTTAAGTTAGAGGTTTCTGTGGAGTCGCTTAAATGGATAGGAGTCATAATTAGTTTTCTGCAATGTTCATATTTATGTGGAAAATGTCATTCTTACATTTCTTCTAAATAGTTTTTTCTCATTTTAAAAAGCTTAAATGTTATTTCCTGCAAATGTTTCCATCTTATTAATTTACTGAGTAACCTTCTTTTTTAAAAATGGATGGTAGACTTTGTGGAGTTGGGAAGAGGACCTGGGACTGGGAGTGAGAGGAGGGTGGGAAGTGGGTGTAAAAATGGCTAAGATGTGACATGAACATGTAGCGATGCCCTAAACTGGTTGCAATTACTATGCATTGAAAGTATACACCAATAAAAATATGTATATAAAATAAAAATGGATAAGTACACACACTAAGATTTAACATCTCTAATTACAAATAAATGAACTCTGAGTCATTAAAAATAGTATAACTATTACTAATGATCTGATAAATATAAAAATTACCTTGTCTTTTAAATTTTCATTATGTTAAATTTATCAGTTGGCCATGAGTTTCTCATACTTTAATAAATTATTTATGTAGTCTACAGAAATGTTAGTCTGTTGGAAGTTCTTTGTAAAAGTACCAGAGCTGTTTCCCAGCTAACTGAAATTTAGATAGACTCTTCATTGAAATAGTTCATCCCTTCAGAAGATATGTGCCTTGGCCACATTTATACTTATACACTTAAATTTCTGCTTTCATATTTAAGAAAATGCCTATCAGTTTGCATAGTAGGAAAGGTCATGGAAAGTACTCTGCTAGTTCTAATATTGCAGAATATTATATTAGCAAGCTGAATAATATTATTTTAATTTTATTCTTCTCTTTAAAATTGTTTTGATTTTACTACAATTTCAGCTCCATCTTGGCCACATTTACCTTTGATAGCGAAATGTTTGTTCATTCTTGAAATAATCCTATTTGGTTCTCACACTTTCTGCTTTGAATCATAGCAGATTTTAAGGGTAAATCAGGCTCATTAAAATTTATGGAATAGTGGTTTATCAAGTTGGGGTGATAAGAAGGTTGGATCTGTAGCAAAATGTCACTGTATTTTAAATTGATCTGTGAAGTGTTGAACAATCTTATTGCAGCATTACAAATATTTTCTCACCCCTCCTAGTGATTCCTCTCATTTTTTCCCAAGAAAACTTTCTGAGCACAAATGTACTGGAAAACACGTTCTTGATTTGTTCACAAGTTAAATTATTAATAAAGTGCCTGTATTATAATAAAATAAAATTATAATTACAATAGCTAAACTTGGTTAATACATTTATGTACCAGGTTCTGTATTAAAATACAAGATACATGTATTATTTCATTTAATCCTCATAACTTACTTTTTGCAACAGGAGGCTTAGGGATAACCCTGTAAGGATGAGTGCAGGTGACACTCAAGTCATGCGCATAACATATGCCAGAAGGTTGTAGAATAGTCTAGATACTAAAGTCGACGTGCCTTAGAACTGCACCTACTACTTATTTTGGAAACATATCTTTCTTAGCCAATGAAAACTTCTGGAAAGGCTACTGTCCTGATGACTCACCTAATACAAACTGCAAGTGGCTTTAATGCTTTATAACATTAGGAAGTAATACTTTTTGATGACTGTATTATTATTGAGTGTGAATTTCAAAGAGAAGTAAGATAAAACCAAGAATACATACAAAGTGCTGATTTATCTTGCTAATTGCTTCTTTAAAAGTTGATGGAGATTTACGGAATTACGTTTGTTATCTCAACTGTTATTGTAACAAGGACCCTCCTTTGGAGATGTGAGTTTGGGGACACATCATGCTGGATGTCCTGCTTTCTCCAATAAACACCTAGCACTCATTGGATGTGTTCCGTCAACTCCTAGAAGTTTCCTAGAAGACTCAGCTCTTTCCTGTATTCACAACACTTTTCCTCTGCTGCTTGTCACATGATGTCGTTTCTGACCTTCACTTCTCAGCTGAAATGCCATCCCACTGGGAAATCCCTTTCTGAAGTTCCAACTACACTGAGTCTCCTTAGTAGTACCTCTCTAGTGCACATTCATTATTTTTAGCATTACTTTTAGCTGTTGTCTGAAACCTCCAGCAGCTATGGAACTTTGGGATTCAGGTCTGTCTTATTGGGTCACTACCTGAGCATAAGGCCATGTAGCAGGTGCTCAGTAAACACTTGAAGAGTGAATGAATGAAAGAT
This sequence comes from Dolichotis patagonum, assembly GCA_004027295.1. NCBI lineage: Eukaryota > Metazoa > Chordata > Mammalia > Rodentia > Caviidae > Dolichotis > Dolichotis patagonum. The sequence continues at coordinate 114,432 of PVJX010001418.1, read as the reverse complement.
TGAATGACTAGGAAGACTTTAAGAGGGGAAGAAAGAGTTGAAAGGAGCAACATGGATAAAAGCAGCTTTCAAATGTACAGCCTAAGTAGAGGTAATGGAACAAACTGCAGCAAGGGACAGGAAGGGAATTTTCCTGAGCATGTGAATCCCAAATTTGCCCAACCACTTTGTCATAGAACAAGGGTTTCCTGACTTCATTCTTTGAGAAACACCAGTGTCTCTTGTCACTTCTTTTAACCTGACAAGACCCTGATCCAAACTCCAGGCTTTGGATGGATTTGTTGTGTCTCACAGAAAGCGGTTGCACCATGCTATAGATAACAAAGACTGGTCGATAGTGCATAATGACTTGTACTTTGTCCTTGTTTTGCTTTCCATGACTGCAGAATTGTAACTAAATGACATGCTTTAAAGAACTGTTCTTTATTTGAAAAATGTTATTATTAGAGTTAAAAATTAAGTTCATACTGTTCAGATTAGTCTTTTTGCATTTAAGAGTTCAGAGCTATATAGGTTTTTGGAGGAAAACATAATTAAACATAAATAACAGATGTCAGGAAACAAAGAATAAAGAGAGGAAATGTTAAATTATAGCAGTATTATGGCAAGAAATAATACACATGCAACAAATCTACTTCCACTGAAAACTCACAGTGGATGAGGTCAATCAAGTTTCCTTTTAAAGGCTAGGTTAAAAAAAGCACAGAAATGAAAATTATAGAAAACTTATTGCCTAGAATTCTGTGAATGGTATTATTATTTTAAGAAAATTGGGAACTTAGAGTAATAAGACAAGTAAGTGAGACAGTGATGTATTAAATAAGCTGTTGTTTTTCGTCCCTAAATCAGGAATATGGCCTTTATACAATTTTACTTACAACTGGGATGAACTTTGCAGGATAAATTATTAAAAACATTTGATTGGGTGCTTTAACTTAAAAATCAAAACAATTCTAAGAAACTATTTTTTTCTAAAATCTTTATGTCATCTGTGGTTTTTACTTGGTCTAATTGTCCCAAAACTCATATGACCATGGCTTTTCAATGCTACTTTAAACATTCCTGCATTTTTTAACAGGATTTCCTATTTCATTTTGCAATTGATTTCACTGCACTATTGACTACTGTAATCAATCAACAAAGGTTGATTATAAAGACTTTTTAACACAGTGCATAGTTGGAATGGGGCTAGTATTTAGAAGTTATTGGATTTATGAATATTTTCAGTTACAATAACTTGATTCTCCATGCAACCCCTTTACTGAGAGGAGTTGACTGACACATGCTCAGGCAATTAAGAAGTCTTCTAATTCCTCTTTCAAACAAAAAATTCTTCCTGTGTCATCACAGATTCTTCTGCTGAGAAATGGCTGAGAAGTTAGGGAGTTTCAAAATTATCTCGATTGGTTATGACAGTAGTTCAAAGTCAGAAAAATCACTCTTAGCTCTTGTATTAATGTACTAGGGCAAACTAAAGCAGGAAAAGATTATCTAGCAACGTTCTATCTAGCAACAGGGGAAAATCACTCCATTCACAATGTGACTGCCAAGGGCAGACTTCAGATTGATTCACTCATGGGTTTAGCTTCCTGTGGCCTGAGAATTAAATCCCCTACTGTGTGCAATTTAGACTTACTGAGGTTAGTTATTTCTCAAGCTGTTCTGTGGCATGTCTGGATGAGGCTAAGAAATGAAGTTTTAGTACTTTAGCACAAGTGTTTGGGATTTTTTTTGTTATTTTGAATACTTAATTGACATACATATAGTTTTCAGTGTATAATGAAATGATGGTTAAAATTATACTAAAAAGGGAGAGCTTAGTTTTATGCCCTGCACTTTAGTTTCTCAAAGATACCATATACTTTTGCCTTAATGTGAAGAAAGCATTTGAAAGGAAATGAATATCTTTTCATGAAGTAAAGCTATTTGCTAATAGCTGCAGCAAGGGAATGGTAAATAAAAGTGTTAAGCCTTATTTATACCTTCTCTGCAAGGTTAATAACTTTTGGCTTATACCTTTGAATCTATAGATGTATTAAGAATGCCAAAATATGAAAATGTTGACTTAACTGGGTTTCTGCTATGAAATACATGATGCATGAAATTTCGACATACTTAGACATTCATACACACTATTTATGACTAAATGATTGCAGTTTATCAGCAGGGAAGGAGTTCTTTTAAAATCATGGGATTAATATTGATAATACAGTTATTATTGAACCTTAATTCATATTTTTTGCTTGAACCTTAATTCATATTTTTTGCTGTCAATTATCTTCTATGTACTCAGATATTAGTTATCATTCAGTGCTTTGTTGGGTCTTCTCTTGTGCCAGCCGCTATGCACAAGCTGATTGGAAAGAATAAATCCTGCATGTAGATATAAAGGGAGCAATGCATGTAGCAGGGACATTTTTTTTGCTTGCTCCTAGAGAGCTATCTAGCATCATAGAAAGAATGTGGTCTTTAGAATCTGACAGATTCTGACTTAAGCCTTACCCCAGTGCCATGAGATGAATGTAATGAAAGGACACTTATTTAGCTTTCTGAGTCTGTGTTTTTTAACATATAAAATACAGATAGTGATACAAATGCCTTATATGAATGTTGCAGGCAGGTTAAGAATGGCTTATCCAGAGTGATTAAAAGGTTTATTATAAATGTAAAGATTGTTTTTGGTGCTTGCCACATTAAAATGAACTTTCAGGAAGAGATTGTTACTTTGGTAAGGCCTAGTGGTGAACTTGGTGTTTTGGGGGCAGGTTTCATGGTTTATAGCTGCTAAACTGTATCGATAGAGTGGTGTAAGTAAAATGACTCAGCTTAAAGTGGGACTTACCTGTACTGACTTCACAATAGTGTGAGTCTCAAAACTAGAGGAACTGCCAGGGCAGTCAAAGGAACTGTTGGGAGTCACCCTGAAACAGAGTTAGAATTTGCCGGTCCAAGACTGTATATAAAGCTGAGGAATCTGAAATTTAAAAAGTGCCCAGGTGATTCTGATAATAAGCTTTGGGAGCCCCTTAAGATTCAGCCACAGATCTTCACAACACGTGGGTATTGCTGAGTACCTCTAAATTAGTCTTAAGACCCCTTATCATTTTTTTTTAAGTTTGGCAAATCTTACATTTTTTCATTCAAGCAAAATTAACATAATTCCTTAATATCACCTAAAACCTAATCCATATTCACATTATCTAAATTGTCTCAAAAATTCTTTTTACAGTTGGTTTGTCTCAATCAGTATCTCCAAAATGTTCACACATTGTGTTTGATTGATATGTTCCTTAAGTCTTTTTTCTACTTTTAAATCAGTGATTTGTTAGTGACCCTGTATCATTTGTTGATACTATTGTGTAGAATGTTCCACATTTTAGATTTGACTGATTGCTTTCTCACATTGTCATTTAACTTGTTACTTAAGTTTTATACTTTATATTAACTGGTAATTTGATATGGAGGCATGGCTAGATTCAGGTTTGATTATTTTTACATTATTATATTTTTAGTGTGTTCCTATTCATTATGGCAATTATCCTATTCAATGTGAATTATTTCATTTTAGTTAAGTGGGAAGTCCTGCATACTGGTTACAGTATCTTTTGTCACAACCTAGTGTCTTTGATAATGTTCTTGCTTTCTGGCACAGAAATATATGATATCCTGGGTTCATTTTGCTCCTTATCTAGAAAGAGTCATTCCTTGCTTCATTTTAGTGGGGTATGATATTTAGAGATCATAATCTGAGTGCCAGGAGAGTTCATTGATTCTGCTTGTCATTGCATTTAGCTTTTTTATGTGGTTGAGACTTATAATTCAAATGTAAGATTACAGAACTTCTACTTAATTTGCTTGATTTTATACTTCTATCTCTTTAATTGCAACCCTGAAAATATGAAGTCTTTCATTTTAAAACTCCTTGAATTTCTGGCCACAGAGCTGTATGCTTACATTCATTTCCTTTCCCACCCTCCGATTCATCCTCTATTGTAGGGAGCCTGATCCTTGAAATTCACCTTTCTCGGGTGCCTCTACTAGCTCTTTTCCAGTGGTCTTTTTTAGTGTGGGGCATCGGTAGGAGATTGGCAGGAGAGAGATTTCAGATTATTTCTTCCTTTTCATCTCTGCCTTAGAAATCATCTCTGGCAGTGGCTCTATATCTGACTCCCTCTACTCCCAAATGTACTGGCTTGTTATACATTCAGCTTGCAGTAGGTGGCCCTGTCCCTGGCTAGACTTAAAACTCCTTTTCTTTTTCTGGCTTATGTATAGTAGTGGTCTCCTTTTTGTGATATTCTCTGTTGCTTCCTGGTTCTGAGATTTCAAATCTATGGTCACATATACATTATAGTTTTTCTGTTTTATGTACTCAAATGGTTTATATTATTTGGCTAGGTTATTATTCAGTCATGTTACTTAATCATTTAACATTTTATCTTACCAACAGAATGTTGTGAAATATTAACTGCTTAAGGCTTGTGAACTGAATCCTGACAGTCATTATGATCACTATCACAAGTCATTTATCAATCATCACATTGTAGATATCACTTCGTTCATTTACACATTTCTTTTTTAAGTCTGACTGTTAGCCTTTCTCTACTTATACTTCCCCCCTGGCTTCCACTGGCTTCTAAAACTGCCATTCCCAATTCTATCACCCCACTTTAGGCCATTATGACAGCTTCCTTAAATATTGCAATAACTTCACAACTTTTTTCCCACCTCCAGTCCCTCTATTCTACAGTCTATTTTAATATATGTTACCAGATGTATTTTTATAAAATACAGATCTGGCAATGTCACACCATCCCTAAGAAAATCTGTAGGTCTCCAACATCTACCAAATTAAGCACAAATTCTTTGTGCCGGCCTTCAACATCCTCCAAAAAATATCCTCCGAACTTCCTTGGTATTGTCTTCATTCAGCCATACTTCAGCATATTCAGCTATTGACAAACGAAACCTTTGAAGTATGAAAGATATCTCTGACTTTGCCTTAAAGGAAATACTGTTTGAAATGTTTTGAGACATAAAGTAAAACAAGGCTGTACAGGTAGTAAGCTAATTTGACTACTGACATCATAGAACTGCTTCTGTATTTATTAGAAGAATTATTCTACAAAGAACTGTTTCTCATTAACTTTTGGATTACTCTGAACTGGAAAGACATGTTGAATATTTGATTTCCTCCTCTTTGTTATCATTTTTCAGGGTAATGAATTGATGCCCAACCAATTTTAATTGTGACCAGTGAACTCTTAGTATTATTGTGAATTTGTGAACAATCGTATATTTTATATGCTTATATGTATTTGTTATTCTTTTGGATACACATTGTCTCATCTCAGGTAATGAGTTCATCTCTTTTAGATTTTTAAAATATGGAGATTACGGTGAATAAGTCCTTAATGATGAGACAACATTCACATTTTATAGGCATGTTTATTCTATTCTGAGTTCTGTATCCCTTTGGACACATTTTAGAAGCAAAATGCCAATGATTAAAAAGCTACTTACTCTCAGAGAAGGTCATTGTTGACACTTTATTTTATTGTCACCATGGGCTCACTTGGTTTTTTGTTGTAGGCTATATTAATTTATTTAGTCATGTTTGTTGAGCCTTTCAAAAGTAGGTACTAGGGAAGTGCTAGAAAATAAGATAGCACTACTGTTTTTGTGAAGTTTAAATCCAATAGGAGATGTAGGCTTTGAATCATAAATTACTCAAATAATGATACAACACTAACAGGAGCAAATGCTATGAAGAGAAACTTTATAAATGTTATGAGAGTCTGTGCTGGGGGCTCTAACTTGTAGGGGAATTTCACAGGGAAAGCTTCTCTGGAGAAGGGATGTTTAAGCAGAAATCTGATGTAGGATGTAGGTAAGGTGAGTTTGTGAGCTGAGAACAGAGCAAATGAGAAGGACCTTTTACAGGGAATAAATACATAATCTCTCGGAAAGCCACTGTGGCTGACATGTGAACATATAGTAGATGACTGCAAAGGACTGGAGCAGTGTTCAGAGCCCAGGTGATGTCTGGCCTTTTTGATGCTAGGAAGGGCTGTGCAGTGCTTAGGTGGCTGTCAGGATCAGATGTGTATTTGGTTGCAGCATGAGAAGTACATTGGGAGAACACAAGAGTACAGTTGAGCTGTCACAGGAGATCAGGTGAGAGATAAAGGGGTGTAGGACAGGAAAGGTGACAGTGGAGAAAAATATGTCAAAGACACTGAGAGATCTGAAGCAGAACACAATGATTTTATAATAACGAGTGTTGAAGAACATGGAAGTGGGAAAGCATGACACCAAGGTTTCAAATAACTTGAATGACTTGATTTGAAGGGTATAGGCTTGGCTGGAAAGAGACAGCAGGTGTTGCTTTTTAAAAAATTGACTTTACTAAAGGAAAATTTATACATAATGATATGTGGTTATTGTAAGTGTATGCTTTGGTGAGTTTTCACTAAAGTGTAAACTTGTATATCACCACCCCAAACAAGATGTAACATTTGCCCATCATCTGAAAGGGTTCCTTTGTGTTCTCTGCAATCCTCTGGTCTGAGAAAAGTCATTGACCTACTTTCTCAGAAGCTATAAGATTTGCACTCTCAAAAATATCAATAAATTTCATCACATTCTATGTAGTCTTTGGGGACTAGCTGTTTTGGGCTTAGTATAATAATTTGGAGATTCGCCCATATTAACATGTGTATCAGTAAGCTTTTTGTTTGTTGTTCATTTGTTGAGTTATATTCTATTCTTTTGCTATGCTATAATTATTTATTCACTCACGTGTTTATAGATAATTAGGCTGCTTTCAATTTGGGTCTTTTATAAATAAAGCTACAATGAACATTTGGGTATAAATATTTGTGTTCGTCTATATTTTTATATTTCTATGGTAGACATACCTAGTAGTGGAGTTTCTGGGTTATATTGTATGCACATAATTTAACTTTTATAAATATACATATGCGTAAATAGTTATTGATGTACATATATCTTTATATATGTATTTGTGTATATAAAAGCCTGCAAATCATTGTCAAAAGTTGTCATACAAATTTCGACTCTGACTAGCAGTGTATGAGAGTTTTATTTGCTCCATGTAATTGACTACATTTGGTATAGTCAGTTTCTAACTGTAGCCATTCTTATAAGTGTGAAATTCTTTTATTTTTTGGTACTGGGAATCGAGCTCACAACCTTGTGTTTGCCAGGCAGTGCTGTGCTGTTGAGCTATATCCCTGGCCCATAAGTGTGTAATTCTATCTCACTTGTGATTCACTTCTATCTCAATTGACACTTGTATCTCAATTGTGATTTTAATGTTTATTTCCCTGAAATTTAGTATGGTTGAATATATTTTAATTTATCTGTTTTTATATCTTTTCTTTCCTGAATTTTTCTTTGAGTCTTTTGCCCATTTAAAAAATTGGCTCTACTTGTGCTATGTTTACTTTTAAGAATTCTTTGTACCTTTAGGTAAAAATCCATTATCAGATAATGTGTTGAAAATATTCCTCGAATCTGTGACTTAACTTGTATTTTAAATGAAGCAATCTATTGAACAGAGGTTTGTAATTTTGATGAAGTCCAATTTATCAATTTTTTCAATGAACTGTGCTCTTTGTTTCCTATCTAAATAACTTAGCTCACTTTATTTTTTGTGAAAATTTTTCTCCCATCTTTTCTTCTAGTATATTTACTGTTTTGTCATTTGGCTTTGTCTATTGTTTACTTTGAGGTAATTTTTATGCAGTACGAGAGTCAAGATTCCTTGTTTTCTCTATATGAACATTCAGTTTTTTAGTACCATTTGTTAAGATAATTATCCTTTTCTGATGAATTGTCCTGGAACCTTTGCAAAAACTCAACCTATGATTTCTGGACTCTTTATCCTATTGAGCTATTTGTCTAGTTTTATGGCAATATTTCCTTTTTTAATTTTTGCTTTACTATAAATTTTATAATGTCTTCAAATAAGGTAGTGAATCTTTCATTTTTGTGCTCATTTTTTCAAAATTATTTCAGCTATTGTAAATATTTTGCGTATCCATGTAAATTTTGGAATCAGATTGTCAATTTTTTCTAGACATATTCCTGGAATTTTGATTGGGCTTTCATCAACTCTCTAATTTGAATATAAGTGATATCACAATGTTGAGATTTCTGATCAATGAATATATCATGTTTCTTCTTAATTCATGACTTCTTTAAATTTTTAAACAATATTTTGTATTTTTGTGCATTTTTTGCATATTATGTGCATTTTATTAAATCTGTCCCTAAGTATTTATCCCTAAGTATTTTTGATGCTTTATAAAACTAGTAATTTAAAAATATAATTTAAATAGTATATTTTGTTGATAGTTTATAGAAACATATTTTTCTATAATAATCTTGTATCCTGTGACATTGATAAATATACCTATTTATTTACTGGTTTTGTTGTAGATTTTTTTGATTCCCATATATATTATCTGCAACTGAATATAAGTTATATTTTTTCCTATCTAGTCTGTTTATCAGGTATGTATGTATGTATGTATGTATGTATCTCTTCATCTACCTTTTTAGTTCTCTACACATCCACTTATTTATTGTTTGCTCATCCTACTGTACTAGCTGAATTTTTTAGCACCCAAGTGGTAAGATAGACATGTTTTACAAGAAAAAAGAATCTGTATTTATACAGATTCTTAGGAGAAAAGAATTTAGCCTTTCACCACTAGGAATGATTTTAGAGGTTTCTATGTGGTTATAGTTTGCTAAGAGTTTATTTAGTTAGCCAATGAGTATTGAATTTTTAAAAAATACTATTGTTACACGAATTGAAATAATTATATGATTTTGTGTGAATCCTATTAATGTGGCATATAGTGCATTCTTACATTAAGCCTTGTTGGTCATTGTTTAATAGCCTTTTCCCATACTTTTGAATTTGATTTGCTAACATTTTGTTAATAATATGGTGCATATTTGGTTCCAGTTATTACATCAAGATCAGAATCACAGGGCTAAGCGTTGAATTTTGGTCATGTTGCACTTAAGGTAAAATTGAAAAAAATTTTAAGTTGAGGTCTATTATCCAACTGGTGTTTAAATTTTCATTTTTGAGAAGTCTGAATTGAAGAGATAAATTTGAGAATTATAATTGCATGGATGGTAATCAAAGTCCTAAGGGATTGAATGCTATTGCCATGTGAAAAGTGAAAGAATGTGAAGCAAATTGGGCCTTGGATTAGGCCTTGGGAATTTAATTTTTAAATTATAGACATGAAAAGATGAACGAGAAGCGGTGACAAAGGAAGGAATATCTAAAGACACAGAAAAACAGGAGAAGGTGTTTCAGAAGCCAGGGAAGATAGTGTCAAGATTTTAATGGTGTTAAGTTCAAATGAAACAAGACCTCAAAATTGCCCATGGGGCATGACAAGTTTTAGTGACGTTGTCCAGAGAAGTTTAAGTGGAGCACTGATATTAAATGCTGAACAGTGAGGGAACAGTAAAACAGCAGAGGATGAGTTTAGAATTTTAGATAATATTTGAAAGTTTGGCTTAAAGAGAAGTTAAATGTTAGTTTGGGAGCTCAACTTAGATGAAGATTTGAAGAATTGTTTCTTGTAAAAATACTTTCTTTTTAAATGGAGAGGCTTGAGTATGAGGAAATACCAGTGGAAGGAGTCAGTTCAAAGTTTAAAGTTAATGATTTGAGACTCCTGCATGCCTGCCGCCACTGGAAAGCTTGGTCCCTGTGGGCAGCCAGTGAATACAGGGAGATGCAGCCAGATATGCCAGGTGCATCCACAGGCTGGCATTGGAGAGTCTTGCTTCTTTTTGGCAGCCAGTGCCCATGGGGAGAATTAGACAGACACACATCTGTGTGCCTGCCACCATCAGCGGAGTCCCAGTGTAGACATGAAGGCTGAGAGAAGAAGCAGCCCTGCCACCATGCATTCCTGGCCACTGGGGAAGCCTCAGTGTAGCTTCAAGGGTCTGGAGAAGCCCATCACATGCCCTGCTACCTCCCTGAGAACCTAGGTTCAGAGAAACCCAGGTTACCTCCACCATTACCCTACACCATAGAGGGGCAGCCAACATGAGAAGTTCCTGGGCCCCATAACCAGCTTTTGGGAGGAACCAGGAGAATGTCAAGACAAAGGAGCAAAAGACAATCTCAGATATTCAGTCCACACAGAACAAACCTGGGAGATATAGTCATGGAAAAAAATGGAAGTTATACACCGAAAGTCTCTGAGAGGATAGCAACTGAAGTAAGTAAAGAAAAAAGTAAAGACATAAAGAAACAATGTCATGAGACTATAAAAGTAATTGGATCAGAAATAATGTCTCTGGTAAAAGGAGAAATCACAAACATAATAAAAATATTTCTGAGCACATCCAAAGAAAACATAGCTAAAAAGAGGAGCATAGGAAAATGATGGAAATCTTCAATAAACAATACAAGAAGGAATTACAATGCATGAAACAGATTCAAAGGGATACCAAGGAAATTAAAAATTCAATAAAAAGCTGGCAGAACAACTTGTAAGAGACTGAAGATAGACTTTCAGAACTTGAAGACAGGATCACAGTGAGTGATCATGAAAGGAAAGATCTTTTAAAAATAACCAGGAAATAGCAATTGGATGGCTGTAAGATATGCAAAGAAAAATAATTCAAGAGTGATAGGTAACAGTGAAAAAGCAGGGGTCAACACAAATGAAATGAAAAGGCTATTTACAGAAGTAATAGCAGAAAACCTCCCAAACATGGGAAAAGGATCTGGAATACAGATAAGTGAGGCATATAGAACTCCAACTAGCCATAACCAAAGTAAATCTACACCCAGACATATAATAATCAAGATCCCAGAAATTCAGCACAAGAACAGAATATTAAGGGTTGTAAGGGAAAAGAAACAGATCACCTATAAAGGAAAACCAATCAGAATCACAGCAGACTTGTCAACACAAACCATCAAGTCAAGAAGAGTTTGGAGTGAAGTGTTTCAAATCCTGAAAGAAAACAACTTCCAACCCAGATTGATCTACCCTGCAGAACTATCTTTCAAAATTGATGGAAAAATAGGATACTTCCATGATAAAGAACAACTGAAGGAATTCATGACCACCACACTAACCCTACAGAGAGTGTTGAAGGATATTCTCGAGAGGGAAAAAGATGACCATGGTTCCAGGAACAGCAGCAGAGGAGGATCTCCAAACAGGACAGGCAATTGAATGAAGGGGAAAAGTGGAGGGCCAACAGCAGGAAGATAGCATGGCAGAGACAAACCAATGTATGCTGGTTGTAACCATTAGTGAAGATGACCTCAATTCAGCAATAAAAAGAGACACAAGAAGAGTGGATCAAGAAACAAGATCCATCAATATACTGTATATGAGAAACACATTTAACTCAAAGAGAAATTTGTGGACTGAAAATCAAAGGAGAGAAAACAATTGTTCCATGTGATAGGAGACCAGGAAAAAAAGCACGGGTAGCTTGCCCATTAACCGTAGAATGCATAAGAAATATGTGATATTTTCATACAATAGAAAACTACCCATCTACAAAGTAGGATAATATCAAGGCTCTTGTAGGTAAATGGATGCAACTGGAGATCATGCTCATGGGTGAAATGGTTTGCATTCTTACAGGTGAACACCAAGTTATCTCCCTAGCATAAAAAACTGAAGGAGTTAGTGGGATCAAAAAAGTACAATAGATATTATGAAAATGATAAAGGAAGAAATGCCTAAAAAGTTAAAGTGGTAACCACTGTTAATTTCCTATTATCTTTTGTTGAATTCTTGTATTGTTTTCATAATTTTAGGTGTTTTATTTTGTCTTGTTTTGTTAGATTTTACTCTGTCTGATGGTAAATGTAGCTATTTTGAATGAGATGTTTTGTAGTAGGCACTGCTGATTTCCTATTTTCTGGTTTTGAAGTCTTATCCTTTCATTCTTTTGTTCTGTTTTGTTTTGTTTGATTTTACTGTGTGTGATGGTTTGGACAGCTATTCTGAAGATAATGAGAGATAGTATGGTAGCCATTGTTGATTTCCTATTGTCTTGTTTTGAAGTCCTGTATCACTTGCATTATTCTGTTCTGCTTTGCTTTGTTTTGTTTTATTCTCTTTAAAATAAAAAAATAAAGTTAATGGTGGGGGGGCAAAAACATACAATGTTGAACTCAGGCTGCTGAATATGCAGTTCGGTGTATGAATTAGGATTCAATCTTATCAAATGAAGCATTTCTTCTTGTTATACTAGAAGGAAGGAAAGAAGAAAGGAAGACAGGGAGGCAGGAAAGGTATCCAGGAAATCAGTTCTTTTGGTTTGATGGTGGGAAATTGAGAGCTATCTTTAGCTAATGATTTTTGTTTCTCAGTGGGAAGAAGGCAATACATTCTACAAAATGTATGAAAAATATTTGATTTATATTGAAACAGATCCAAATAATATTTGGAGAATATTTTATAATATTTAGTCAGAAACCACAGACAGAATAATTCAATGGGGATTATCTAAGTGCACACACATTTTTATTACATCTGGCTGGTCATTAGTTTGGAAGGGACTCAGTAGCCCTGGAGACTGTAGAATGTATGAGTGAGACCTCAGTGATGCAAGGCTACACCAGTGCAGAAAGATGGCAGACAGATGACTAGCACAGTGGTGACATCTTAGCAGGGATGGACGACTGAATGGAAAATAGTGGCTTTGTTATTCTTTCCTCAGCTACTGCGAATTAAAGGCCACCCTTCAGTCTCCTGTGTTCTTTTCCTCTTCCTGATGTTTGGTTTTCACTCAAGCCACACTTCTTTCTGTTCCCTCTCTCCTTTCTTTAATCTCTAGTCATATTTCTAAATCATATTTCTACTCATTCTTTTTAGTGCCTCTCATGAAAAGCCATTTATTGAAAATCTTTTTTCCTCTAATTTTTCAGTATTTCTATTCCCCCTTTTCTTGTTTTCTTCCTTCATTTTTTAGCCACCTTAGTTCTTCTCATTGTCTCACTATTTGTATATAAAGAAAAAAGTCTGTATCTTCAGTGTTCTTGATCCTAATTTAAGTTAGATTGTATTTTAGAACAATTTTAGTAGTATGTGTTTGCAATGCAAAGTAATTACACCCATCTTGGGGAATTGGTACATATACATATTGCATCTTGATCATCCGCTCACCCATTTTGCTCCTCTCTCCCTCTTTTCCAGATCCCCTTTAAATTCCACAGATTAAGGTCAATTATATTATTAAAGACATCTTGCTTTATTGTAAATATTCTCAAATTTTATTACTTAGCACTTAAAAAAAGTATATGAAAAATATTCAACTTATATGGTTATGTGCCATACTGTTCTCCCTGCATTTCCATTTCCAGTTCTTCCTTTTCATCCATTGAGAGATATTTGTCTTTCTAATAATTCAGCTCGACAGCCTCTGTAGACCAACCTCCTGAAAACTAGCTAATTCTCCAATATGTATATCTCATCATGTTTGAAGTTGAAATAATATCTTTTTAAAGAAAAGGCACTAGAAAGGGTTTGTTTGTTTTTTTCTGCTTTTATTTTTTTAAATAGAGCACCCAGTGACTTTTACATAGAGTCTCTGGCAAACCATTTGGAAGACATTTACATATATGTAGATTATTTAGAAAATTAGAGAGAATTGGAAAGACAATAAATGTCTTCATATATATAAGTTGTGGTATATGAAAAGGGAGTCAGCTACTCAAAAAAAAGTATACAAAAGTATATTTTCATTTAAGCATCAAAAATGTTGGAAGCTTCAGAAGAGCAGTTTTACTAGGTAGACCATAGGTACTAAAAATCTGGAATTCAGAGTTGTTTTGCTGTCATTCATAGGCAGTTAACTAACAACATGTATGAATTATCAACTAGATACAAAGTACTTTTCTAGATTATCCTGGAAAATAACAGCATGTCCCACAGCCTCAGCTCATAAGCTTACCCTCTGAGAAGGAGTAGGTATAAGAAATGAATTTTCTCTCCAAAATTCAGGTGAAAGACATCTCTTCTTCCTTACCAAGTAACTGCTACTAAGCCACATTCACTAGGGTGTCAAAAATTCAACCACAACCAAATTTTGGGAGCCCTGCCTTTAATACCCAGAGCTAGAGATATTTACTACAGGGCTGTACATTGTAGCCCTGTATGTTTCTCTTTGATTCATGTTTCTACTCTGAATAACTACTTTGAAGATATTTGATAGAGAGTGTACTAACTATTGTTAGTCTGTAACTATTTTGTTATGAAAATTTTAGTCATAAAATAATAAAGGAGACAGATTCCATTCTTCACTGGCAAGCACAGAAAATGGACTTTCTGGGTTCCCAGCAAACTGAAGATCTCCATCATTTCTCAGTCTATGGTTATGTGCCACACTCTTCTCCCTGCATTTCCATTTCCAGTTCTTCTTCCTTTTCATCCATTGAGAGATATTTATTTTCTAATAATTTTGGCTCTACAGCCTCTGTAGACCAGCCTTCCAAAAGCTACCTAATTCTTCAAAACACATAGGCTTTATTGCTTGTATGGAAGGGGTACAAAGGGTTTCACGGATTCCCAAAAGCAGCAGGAACCAGACTGAAGTGAATATCTCACTAAATTATCCTGCTGCATATGAATGCTATGGAAAATTTATTGAGACAAGGTTTATTGTATCTTGTATTTGGCATTCAATCATGGAGCCTTTGTCAAATTGTTATTTTTTAAAAACTCATCTGTTATTTTCAAATAAGGAATATATTTTAAAACCTCTTACTGACTCAACACTTCACATGATATATTCACTAGTCTATAGATCTGTTATGACACTAAAAATAAACTCCATGCCAGAATTTGGTACAAGAATTGAAACATAATGCTCTTAAAAATATAACTTTGGCAGCAGAATATTTCTATATAGAAATTTCTAGTTATCAGGAGAGGTTGTTCACTTTAGGGGAAGTGAACATCATGTTCAACGTACCAACTCCTTCATAAAGTGAAAGTAAGGGAGCTTTTATATGTTCTCATGATACACCATCCAGATCTACCAAAAACATTCTTTGCAATGAATGTATTTAAATCCCTTTGAGCATGATATGGAAATTTTTGAAAAGAAAATATGTGGCTTGTGAGCTTACATTCAATTTTTTAAAAGTACTGTAGCAATGCTTCCCCAACTTTATCATGCACACGGATCACCTGGAGTTGCTGTTAATATAAAGATCCTTGTTCTGTAGAGCTGGGATGGGGCCTAAGAGTCTGCACCTACAACCAGCTTCCTACAACCAGTTTCCCAGTGATAGTGATTCTGTGAGTTTTCTGATGACACTGTTATGGTTTGCATCTAGATGTTCCCCTAGAGCTTCATGTGATCATGAGCAAGACCTTTGGAAGGTGACTTGATTATAAGGCATTATAATTGACTTGCTATTAAGAGGTGGGGCCTGGTAGGAAGAGGTGGGGCAATGTGGGAAGACCCAGAAGGTTATCTGTCCCTTCTCAGTTCCTCCCTTGATGCTCTGTTGCCTGGCCAATATGGCTTGAGCAGCTTCTCCTCTGTTATACCCCTCTGCCATGGTGTCCTGCCTTGGAATTAACCTACCATGCAAGGACTGAAGCTTCTACTAGCTGTGAACCAAATACATCTCTCTTCCTTTAAGCTGTGGGGATTGGGTATTTTGTCATAGCAACAAAGAAAGTGAATAAGACTCATTGAGTACAGTGGTTACAGAGCTTGGGCATCACCACCAATAACTACCCTATAAGGCATTACAGTGTAAAGGAGATAGCAACATCTACTGACAGGGAAATATAATGTCTTTACTTTAGTTACCACTTTAGTCAATACTTTAGTTACTATAGTCCATGCTGGTAAATTGACTTTTCCAATGTGGCTATATCTCTCATTCCAAAGCATATATTTTTCCCCCAAGGAAATATAGCTTTAAATTTAATTTTTGGAAAGTATTTCCTTTGTTGGCTAGATCAAGGTGGTTCTTTGCATGATATAAGAGAAAGAGATTCAGCACCACTGCATAGTTGGGAACTGTTATGTACAATAAAGAACTGTGTGTGACACATAAATTTGAATGGGACTGGTTGGCTGACTGTAAGTTAAGGCCCCTGGTGCATCAGTTGACTGTGTTTATGCTGGGGCGGATATGACAAGTTTTAGATTTATTGATTTGAAATATCTATTGGATTTTAAAGAGGAGATGTCAGATGATAAAACATGTACCTGAAATTCAGTAATGAGATTTAGGCTGCATGTAGTGTGTGTATAAAGTAAAAAGAAAAGAAATATTAAGGAATGTAGCAGTTAAGAGATAAGATGAAGAAAGGATAGCCTACAGAGGAGACAAAGATTTAAGGGAAAAGCGGAGCCTGAGTTCTCGAAGCCAAGTAAGAGAGTGTTAGTATATAGTAAGTTAAGGCCAGGGATTTAGCTCAGTGGTATAACTAAAAAATGTAAATAAGTAAGTTCTTGTCAAGTGTGAATTGTGCATTCCCTTGAGCAATCCATATTTTATTACATGTTTGTGTTTATGAATATCTATAGAATATTTTTCAGTCTTCTCCCATGTTTTCTTGAGTTCTGTCTCTGTTTCCTGTCCCGTTGTGTTTGGATATATTTTTTTCTGGCATTTTGACCTTGGATACTCCTCTTTACACCTGGCTTTCCCTGTTGACCTGGATGATGCTTCCCAGCTTTGTCTCTGGACATTTTACTGCTATCCTGCCGGGCCAGGACATTCCTTTCACTACGTGGAACTGTAGATATCGCAACTGGTAGAAACCGAAGCCATTGTATTTGCCTGTCAGTAGATACTGCTGTCTCCTTTATACTCTAATGCCTTATAGGATGGTTATTGGTGGTGATGCCCAAACTCTAGCTAAGACATGACTTGGATCTGGGGGAGTTGTCTATGTGACCAGAAGAAGTGGAAAGAAGGATATTCCATTGATTCCTCAGGAACTTGAGCACTAGTAGAACCAGAACCACTAAATAATCAAGGGAGCAAGACAATACTGTATAGGTTGTTAAAGAGATGAATCTAGAATCAGACGAATTATTCAGTATTGGACGTGTTCCTACTCCAGATCTCAGTTTTTTCACCCATGTAATAGGGATAGAGCACTTAGCATAGTTCATGGCCAAGAAAATGTGTTAAATAAATGTCAAAGTAAATATATACATTTATGCACATATGCAGTGTTTCATGAGTTATTTACACAGATGGAATATGATAAATGATGGAGGTTATAAACAATAATTTAGCCTTCTCAAAAGGATATTGTGGATGAGAATAAGGGTAAATCAATTCACTTTGGGGGTAAAGTGCTGCCCTTTAAATAGTATTGATATTTACCAGAGGAATATACCTTTAAAGCATTCTCCAGTGTATATGGAATATAAATCATATGTATTATTTTTACCTACTTTTCCTATCACTCAGTGATGATCACTTATGAAATCAGTCATTTGTTCTTTGGAGATGGAACAAGGTTTTCCCCTATGGAAAGTGGATACTAATTAAGAACTTTAACCACATTTGAATTTTGTAAATACTGAGATCACTAGCTTGGGTAAATTTCCAGTTGTGTCAAGTGTTAGAATCAGTACCAGAATGAAAATTAGAAGATAAATAATAATCTGAAGACCAGGATATAAGTGAATATGAATAATCACTAAAAATCCAAGAAATTGTCAGGAAACTTATTTGCATAGACAAATATCCTGATCGTGATTCTTCCTTATTTGCAGGATTCAAATTATGTATTATTGAGTGGCAAAATGCCAGTCCAAATGGAATATTTGCCAGCTTAAGGTTTATTGACTCCGATTTATTGGTTGTAATTACTAACTTTTTATGTTTAAATGTTCTAGTGCTGACATGCTTGGGGAAAAATTGAGCCACAGCAGTGATTGCACAGCAAAGAAATCAGCATCAGGGGAAAATTAAATGCTAGGTGATAGTTTGAAGTCAGCAGTGATGGGAATGAGTGGGGGTGAGAGTTAAATTTTTAAGTGATTTAGCAAGTAATGCTAAGAAAGTGCCAGGCATGATTTTGTTTTTTTTATTATATCAAATTATAATTGATCATTTTTTAGTGTTCATGTAAGAAAATCACTTTATAGAAAATTTTCACTGCCATAAGCAAATCATATCAAAAACCTTTTATTTAAAAAATACTCAGAGGTAGATTTCACTTTTGAGTCCCAAGGTGCTTAAAAACTTTTTCTCTTAAGATTATATCAAAGAGTCTCTTTTTCCAGAATATACTAGAATTCTGACAGTAATAGTTAGAAATAATGAAATCAGAGAGAGACATTTTCCTTGTCTCCCTGGGATGCTAGGTCATCAAGCAGAGATGTCAGAAGATGGATTAATTCATTTGTTTACTTCTGTATTCTTCTAATGTATATTATGTTATAAAAAAACAAAAACAAAAGGAAAGACAGAAAGAAATATGCCAGATTATCTTCCAAGGTTAGTTCTAACCTGCTTCTCATACGTTTTGAAATCCTATCCAAAAGCCTTTCTTGCCTGAGTAAAATGAAGAGCATTTTCTCTTCTGATTTACTTCTTTGAGAAAGCAAATATTAGAGCTTGTAAGTAATACGAGTATAAATTCTTCCCATGTTTTAAAGTTTCTTCTCTTTTATGGGTTTAGATTCTGCTGTGTTTATCTACTTAACCTCCATCCATCTGTCCTTTTGTTCATTCATTCCTTATTCATACAAGCTTTAGAATTTAGAGATCCCTACAGACTTTTATGGGTTCTTCCTGATAATTTGAGTTATTTCCTTTATAGTTCTGGAATGAGAATTGAAATGTGGCATATATTATTTGAAAATATATGTAGGGTGATTATAGTTAATAATAATATATATTTCAAAATACTTAGAAGGGAGAATTTTGAATGCTATCACTGCAAATAAATCATGTTCAAGGTAACAGAAATGCTAATTATGCCATTTGATTATTACATCATATATATGTCTATTCAGACATCATGCTGTATCCCAGCACTATGTAAAATTATTGTGTGTCAATCAAAAATAAAAGAAAACAAAGTTACAAAAACATGGGAAATGATAGTCTTTGGTTTAATATTATTCAGGCTAAGGCAAATTTTTGTAAAATTAAGTACCTATCAGTACCTAGTCACCTTTTTACTTCTGCAAGTGGGGTGGTTTACACTTCTGAAAGAAAGCCAAAGTAAGAAGCAACCTGTGATTGGTGTTTAGGGCTCCTCCTCCTCCTTTTTTTCACAGGGTGGCTTACTGTGGCTTCACCAGGGAAGCCTGCCTTCTTGTTTCCTAGGACCCAGTGAATAATCCTGGAACTTTTAGCAACCTATACTTTGCTTTCACAATGCTGCTTACAATGGCTATTCAATGTTTATTTGGCTGATTTTTTGTTTAATACCTGTCTATTCCATTTGACCCAATGCTCCTTGGGGCTGGCATGGTCACATGTTATTGACTGCCTATTCTAGAGCCTATTCTAGTGTAAGAACTCTGTTAAATAAATTATTAAAGCATTTGAAGTAACCATTCCAAAGATATTAAATTTTATTTAACCACTGATCAGAAAAAAGTACATATTTAATTAACCTTTTAAATTTGTGTGTAATACTGAATATGCACTGCATGTAATTTTCTAAAAATCATAAAGTAGTGAAATGTAGAGAAATTAGAAAATATATAGTCTTTACTCTTTTTTTTAAATTGAAGGCCAGGAGAAACTTTAAACTAGAGAAATTATAAAATTAGTTGGAATAGTAAAGTCCTTTTCTTAAATAGTGAACCCAACTTGCTATTAAAACTTTTGGATGAATATATATGAAGAGTAGTTAGGCTTAACTCTTTCCATTTTACTAGTGATTTGACAGATTATACAAACTCCCTTAGGAGCTGTTGTGTTTTCTCATTGTAAAATGTAATTAGCAGATATTAAAAAAGAGGCTTATTAATCTTACAGTGGATAACCATGGTCGTTTATATGTAAATTCTTTTATGTTCATGGATTGCTTGTCTTTCATTTTAAATAAACAGGTTAGAAGTCAAATGCCATTACCAATTGGATTAAAATCATTACATTTAAAAAGACTAAAACAGGGCATTTATTATTTTATTTTGCAAAGGGAATTCCAAGTTAATTGGCCTAGTTTTAGGATCGTGATTTTCAAAACTAAAACCAAACCAAAATGTCTTAGTATAATTTGCAGCCAAAAGTATTTGAAAGGTACAAGTTATAAAGAATTATTGTAGTATGGCAAACCAAAAATCTTCACAGTCATTCATAAATTTAAAATGTCCAATGATCAATGCTCCGCAATACGGGGCTATTAGAGTCTGTTAATGTCTTTACATTCTTTTCTCTTTTTATTTTGCCTTCTGCTTTCTGGCTGGGAGGCTCCTATGAGCAGACAAGATTACCAACAGGGTTTCTTGCCTTATGGCTCCCAGTGGATTCTGCCGGAGACCTGGTAGGAGTTCTGTCTAGGGAGAGGTCAGCATATAATTTCCCTGTGTGTCTAGCAGGGGCTGGCTGTCCCTTCAGGAAAGTCACTGTCTCTTTCACGTCTGTGGTGTTTATGACTTATTTTTTGGAGATGCTCCCTCCTCTGATCTTTAGAGCTCCCATGTGGTGACTGCCATCTCTGACTCCTACTGGATTATGGGTTTCCTCTGCCATTCTCTATGCACTGCCCTGCCTTGACAAGAATCCCCTGATGGAGACTTCCTGTGTTACTCTAATTCCAGTGTTCCATTTGTTTTCTTTTCACCAATTCATATCATAGCCTTGAAAACAAGGTAAGAAAATGTTCTTTCTTACATTTCAATAGAACATCCAAACAAATGACTAAGTATAATATATACTTATACTTTCAGACACACATTGATTAGAAAACATGCTCTTTGTGTTTTAAAGAAAACATCCCTCCTGTGACCTGATCTTTGTATTTTCTGCTGAAATTTCAGGGTCACCATCACTAGAAAACTGTCTGAACATTTGATCCTGCAGTGAGAATGGATTGGTCCTGTCACTCTAGTCTCTGGTCCTGTCACTCTAGTCTCTGGTTGACTTTGTTAGTCCTGTGCATTTGTGAAGAGAGAGATTCTAGTGAAGGACGTGGTCTGCATCCTGGCCCACAATAGCATTAAACTCACGACCTTAACCCTCCTAATATACTCAGCTGCATTAACTATCACAGGCTGTTTTGGTGTGAGTATGCATATAAAGCTTTGCTTAGTCCAGGTGAGCTGATGTAGGATGAGGATAAAACTGTGGAACAATGAACAATGAAATGTCTCCTGTTGTCCATGACCTCCACAGTTTCTTTTTTCAGTAGACTCCTCTCCTCTTCTGTTAAGCTTCATCATGCATCAAAAAGCAAAGGCTTGCCTTTTCCTCTAAGTCAAATATAGGAACTCAGCTGAGGAGAAAAGCCGAGTTGCGTATGTCACGTTTGGTGCTCTTGAACAAGCAGAAAGTCCAATTCTGTCTACTATGTGGGCAGGTTGTTTCTGAGCACATTTTGATTTGGGAGGGACTTCTTCATGGTTTTGTGGACAAACGAGGCAGTCACTGCTTCTTTATTCAATCACTCTTTTACTCTACATTTCCTTTCTTTTCCTCCCTCTCCTTATTCTGTGTTTATGAAACTGATAGGGGCATAAATGCTTAAGGTAGTGTTGGTAGAGGAGGGAATGCTGAATATTGGTCTCTAGCTACTCATTTTTATTTAATTTTAGAATATATATACTTGCTTTCCCACAATCAAATAGTAGTTTTAATACCACAGAGATTTTAAGTCTGAAAAGATAGAGTTAAAGGCTACAGTTACATTTTTCTGATCCTGAAAAAATAAATCCATCTCAAGGTTGGGTGACAGCCACTGTTGCTAAGGCCACCATCACTGCAGAAGTGCTCAGGCAAGCTCTACCCCCAGAGGTAAGAGTGCAGCTTCAAGCTGATCTTTCACTAAAGAAAATCAGTGATACTATTGAACAGCATGAACAACATACCTGCTGGGGATTTAGCTCAGTGGCTTAAGCGCCTGCCTGGCAAGCGTGAGGTCGTGAGTTCAATCCCTGGTACCAAAAAAAAAAAAAAAAAAAGAACAACATACCCTTCCAGTCCTTTCCACAAAGTTCCATAATCAATAAATGAACAAGGCTGTTTATAGAGATAAGAACAAAAACCTTTCTTGGTGGTAAAAATGTGTGTGAGTCAGGCATTCTGACTGGAAGCCTGCATTCAGATGTATGCAGGTTTCTTATATTTACTACAGTTCTGAGGGCTTTTTCTGATCTGTGCTTGCCTTGCATGGAGTGTTTTGGTTTCCTTGGGAAATGGAACTTACCCCATTCTCAACAGAGAAGGCAAATTTCAAATTTACTTACAATATTTCAATATGAAAATGCTGGGAAACTTTAAAGAGGCGGCTGAAGTAGAATTGTAGCTTTAGGCCTCAAAGATCCCCTTCGAGTCAGTAACCTCCAACCTCAGCCCTCAGCATCATGCAGTTAGACTCAGTGAAGGCGATTGGAGAGACACAGTTGAGGAAGGTGTAAGTGTTCTTGGCCCTGTCAAATAAAGATTCTATAGCTAAACATAAGCAAGGAGGAGCAAATGTTGAAAACTCTTGCTCAGAGTTCTTCAGTCACTTCCCTATTTTTCTAGAATAAAGCCCAAACTTATTGTTCTGTTTCCTTTGATCTGGCATTTGAGCGTCTTTCCCTTTCATTCCCCTGATCCAATCGTGCAGGCTGCCTTTCTTGCTCCCTGACCTGGCCAAGCCCTATTCCTCTTCCAACCTTTACATATATCACGCTATGCTTGTCCAAGTCCTGCCTGGCTCTTCTCAACCTTTAGCCTCAACTCAAATGTCTCCTCAAACAGCCCCTTGCTGACCATGTCTTTCCATCCCGTTAGTACCTCGTCACACTGTTTATTTCCTTCCATGCTGGGATTGGGGTTTGTATTACTTTGTGTATTTTGTTTTCCCCATGAACATGTAGGGATTTTTATAAGATCTAGTATTTTTATTCATTTAAAAGGAGTCAGTCTGGCTGCTGGGGTAGTGTGGACTTGAGGAGGATAAGAACGGAAGCAGGAAGAACTCAGGTCTTTATAGGGATCTCGGTACCACAGTGGCACAGTCTAGGGCATGGTGTTTTGTTCTACCTTTCCTAGGCCACTGCCTGAGATAGCTAATAGAACTCTAGACAGTTTTGAATTCTAGTCAGTCAGATAAAGGGAGGAGCACAAGAAAAGCTAAACTTCTTTTGAGGACACTTTCAGAAGTTATGCTACCAGAAAGAAGGCCACTAAATGTAGTCTAGGCCAAAGTGGCTCAGTATCTAGGAAAAGTCAGAGGTTCCATCTAGGAGAAGGAGAGAATAGAGAATGAAAGATATGTATCTCTGCTATCATCAGTTTTAAACACACATATGCACGCATGCATGCACACACATGCACATGTAAGTAAATTACTTTTGAAATAGAATTTTAGCTTCCTTGAGATCTAAGTCAAAATTTTGGCATCCCTTCTTAGAGTTTGTAAGTTCAAGACTCACAGAATAGTTAGTTAAGTGGAGATGATAACTAGCTTTAGTGACAGCTAGGCAAGTGAAGTACCAAATGGCGTCCTGAACGCATCACTGTCTGTTAACTGAATTGGACAGAATTTAGCTTGGATCTGAGGAAAAAATATTACCTCCTCCTCTTATATCATACCTCAACCTTGGACCCACTTCTGCATTCCCAGAAGACTTGAAGGCCACTTATTCAGCAAACTGTGTGAATTTCAGGCCTCTGTCATACAGCCAGTTGCTAGAGGAATATGGAAAGGAAGAAAGTGGGCTTCTTCCTCAAGAAGTTGGGGAGGGGCTGCTGTTCTGATCGTACAGAGAAAAGAAGCCTAGAAGGTATGTGGACAGGTCCAAGGATACAGGGAAAACTTGTTATAGACTGTTGCCCAATAAACGTAGAGCTCTTATTCCTGGTTACTTTCCCCTCTGTTTGGAAGATAGTAATCAAGGAGTGGAGAGTCTGTTAGGAAGCATTTGTTCTGGAACTTCCCAAGAAAGGTGAGGTTGGGAATAGAAATCTTCCTCAGACAGAAGTGAGAATATAGAGGGAAAAATTATCAGAAAAGCAGAAGTTTTAGCAACTTTTTAAGGTGAGTATGATGATTAATGTCCAGAGCTGTATAATTAATTGCCTCAAATATACTTGATTTGTGTAGTGGAAATATGGCTTTATTTTAAGCACACATCATATTCTTATGAAACCTCAACACAAAGGAAATGGGAAATGAAGGAAAGCAAAATGACAAGTGCTTTCAAATATGTAATTTGAAGCCTTTAAGAACTGAAAGAGAAAGAAAAAGTAAGCGTTATGTCAGGACAGTGGAAGAGGGAAATGGATGAAGGAGGACTAGGATTAGGACTGGGCTGAGGCTGGGCGCACAGCAGTGGTTGTCCTTTTCAGAGGCTCTCATAGTGGAGTATTAGGGTTCTGACATACTTCAGGTGTAGTGGGAGAGAGGTTAAGGAAAGGATTATTCATAAGGCACTGCCACCATTAAAGAAACAACCGTAGCATGCTGAAGTCTTTAGGAGCCAGCAACAGGGAGAGACCTGCAGGAACAGGAGTATGGAGTACTTACTGTAGCCTGGCACAGTATTTGCCTGTGTGTGAGGTCTCTGGTCAAGAGTATCACATCAGTGGAGGAAGAAGCTGAGGAATAAATTATCTGACACATTCCCCCCTCCATGGTCTGCTGGTGCGTCCCATTTGCCCAACTCACCTGCAACCCAAAGGCAAAAGGTCAACATGGCACAGTGGTAGACAGGAGCCTTCCAGGACACACTGAAGGGAGAAGAAAGATTAAAAGAGCAAATGGAGAAGAACCTGCAACACAGTTTAGAGAGATGCAAGGCAGGAGTGCTTGAAACCAAAACTAATAATCTCAAATTACTACCACTATTTCTACCACTATTTAACTAATGCATTGCCTCTAAACATTCATTGAATGCTTTCTCTGTCATGTGTGGGGATACTAAACAAATTAACAGAGACCTTGATTCCTTGAGCATCGTAAGTCAGCAGATGGTCAAGGTTTTAATGTCAAATGGGTGGGTACTATACGAGTGATGAACAGCAAAAGACAGCTCTGTGATAGAATTGGGGGGAGCTCCCCAGGAAGGAGTTGACATTCAATGTGTGTAGCAGACCACTAGGTGCAAGACAGCAGAGTCTCCCAGTGTGGGCAAGGGTGCTGGTGCTGTCTGAGTAGGACAGAAGATAGCAGACAGCTGTCTCATGGCCACCTGTGTCCAACTGAAGAGTTTGGGTTTTATCTTTAGAATTTGCAGATGGGGGTTAACAAAAGGTTATAAAGGATGTTATTTCTTTCAAAGATAGGAGAACTGATAAAGGCTGCTTTCTTGAATTCTTTTCTTTCTTGGTATGTTTTCTTTTCTTCTCCCTTCTCACCCTACCACAACATTATAATTTGTGTGTGTGTGTGTGTGTGTGTGTGTGTGTGAGTGATAGATGAAACCTCTGGAGTTTGGGGATTAGTTAGAGAGGGTTTGATATAGGAAGAAGAAAAAGAAACATTCTAGGTCTTTAATAAATTCTCACTTCAGTTGCTAGTAGGGGTTTTAATTTGAGGATAGTGGAAATATTGGGGATGCTGGCATAGAAATTAAAATGCTTAATGAGCCAATGCCTAGTGGTCCAATGCAATAAAATAAAAAGGAAATATGACTTTGTGACAACTTGAAAAGTTGTCTTGAGATACTATTAGTATACTATGATGTGGGTTATTACAGACTGCCACATTAAAAAAAGGAACAAATGAAAATAACGACATATATTCTCACATTAATTTTTGCACATTGATCTCCAAAGGGAAAACTCTTCAAGACTTTGGGGAGAAAGTCCATTACTGAATTAATCAAACAACCATCTTCTGTCTGCACTTTTGTTTTATATACCCTTTACACCTGTTTAATTAATCCTAAACATGATGCTGACTGCTAATTAAACAGCCCTGAAAGTGACTGACTGAAGGTAGTAATTTGAGATAATTAGTTTTGGTTTCAAACACTCAATTTTCACACTTTGTGCTCATTTTTAGAAAGGAGTGGCTCATTATTACAGACAGGGTGGGGGTTGTGCAAGGTGTTTTATTGCTGGACTCTGAGTTGCTGAGGGAGTGGGAAGAGTATATGTCCAAATAAGACTTACGGTACTATGGTATAATGCTATAGAATGTCTCTTAGAATGTTCTCCTCCTTCCCTAACATGCACAAATACACATAGGTGCACACACACACACACACACACACACACACCCATGCACACATGCACGCATAAACAACCCACATTCATGCATACACAGAATTCCTGCTAATGTGGTCAGGTTTATGGATCTCTTTCATTAGAGCATAGAAATGCACATGGTTTTGCTATTTGGAGAAGTGATAGCTTGTAGGGAGAAGATCTCACTGAGTCAACCATGATCTCTTTTCCAGGTTCTTTAGAACCAAACAAAAATCAAGCTTTCATGTGTGGCTTGAGATTTGAAGGGGTGTCTTGCTGAATAGTCAGGTACTACAAAGTCACAAAGCCTAATCAGGCCACATGTCTGTCAAGAGAAGTCCAGTGTACCTAGCAGAGAAAGAAAAGGACAAGAAGAGGAATAAATAAATAAATAAGTTAAAGTAGTCTTCAGGAGGGGAACAGAACTGAGAAGAATTTGGGATTGAGTAGGCTGGACTGAGTAGTCACTGTTATAGCCAATATAGGGAGATAGGCCGATAGAGGTTACACAGAGCCTCAGTCACTCTGGCAGCAACCTGGAGCACTCCTAGAACACTGTGCTGCGCCCGAATGCTTCTATTGTTGCGTTGTAAAGTTTAGTGTCACTTCTTTGGCCACCTATAGAGAGCAGAACTCTGTATACCTAAAAAGGTTATCCATGTTGAGTACTTTTTAAAGATGATAAGAGTAGAGTCCAAACCTTCCCATGGATTGGAAATGATCTGGTCAGGTGATGATAGTGACCTTTGGACCTTAAGATGTGCTGCTTTATGTAGGAAGATACAACTTCCCCATTACTTTGATCGCGGCAAGATCTAATGGAGAATAAAGTCGATTGTTTTATGTACAAGTCCAGTCTGCATCTTCAAGAACTCCATCTGAGTTGGGATGCATTGCAGTCAATTTGACCTCTGAACCTTTACCAACAGCCTAGCACAATGGCCAAGAAGTGATGTTTTGCATAACTAAAAATCTCAGCTTCTCAAATTACTGCGAAATGACATAGAATTGCCAGTTTTGAGAATCTTCTAAAATTCATCCTGCTTATGTCAGAAAATGGTCTCTTTTCCTAAAGAATTTATGGTCCAGATTACTTTTCTTTATGATTTTGGGTTATGGGGTTGAAAAGATGTTTTTATTAGCTGATACATGATTATTCCCAAATATTTTATGTGATACTAAATAATTATACCAAAAACAGTGAGAAGATTTGCAAAACTACTTAATTTATAAAAAATACAATCTTAAAGACTTAGTGTCCATATTGAATTTACTCCTAGTCATTGTGTAGTCTTTTGTGTCCTGAAGCCAAAGGAAATCTCAGAGGTCACCTTTTCTGATGTATGTATGTATTATGCCTTTATTTCTCTCATTTCTGTGCCAGAAAAATCATGTACAGAATAAAAAAAGCAAAAACAAAAAGCACTAATGTTTTCTTTTGCCTTCAAAAACACAGGAACCTGGAGCAAAACAAAATGTTTTCTTATTTGTTTACAAGTATGCGTACTGAGAGGAAGCGAGCCTGTGGATGATTATAAAATATTTCCTAATTAAATTGGTGGAACTTAAACTATATTTTGGCTTTAGGCAGACATGTCTGCTTCCAGTTACCTTTATCTGTTTAGTCTCTTATAACAGTCTGTCATTCTATAAGATTATCTCATGAGTTGAAATGACCTGTAATTTGTTTTTCAGATACCTCAAATTAGCTATGCATCCACAGCCCCAGAGCTAAGTGACAACACCAGATATGACTTCTTCTCCCGAGTGGTCCCACCTGATTCCTACCAAGCGCAAGCCATGGTGGACATTGTGACAGCCCTGGGATGGAATTATGTGTCAACATTGGCTTCTGAGGGAAACTATGGAGAGAGTGGTGTGGAGGCCTTCACCCAGATCTCAAGGGAGATTGGTGAGCATGTATTTATCAGATGATTGTATTTGGAAGTGCACAACTCCAAGCTCTGTCTGATGTGCATAGAATAATTAGGACTCCTACAAATGCATGACCTAGGTTGTCCACTCCAGAGGGAAACTGGATGTATTATAAATGACTTTATTGTTCATAGGTCTATCAAGGTGACTTTTTGGTGCTAATTTAGGAAATAGAGCTCCTAACGCAAACATATTTTGAAGTTGTCTGTTTTGATGAGGGAGTTTGCTGGCACATTGGAGCCACTGTAAATTTGAATAAATGACATACTATTTGATTGTTCTAGATAGAAGTTTACATTAGCAAGTGATTAAATTTAAAAAGGAAGTGGAATTTAACATTCAACACTAGAGGGATTAAGACTAGTAATCATCTTAAAGCAAAACTGATGTAGCCCCCAAAGCTATGTTAAAGCCATATTCTTATTGTTATCTTTGACTCTTTGCTTTGTTATTCTTGCCTAAAACTCAGAAGCTTGCAGTGGGATGAATGGAAAAATGTAAAAACTTGGTTAGAATAAAGTGCTAATGAGCTCGGTCCTAAGCTTCATTCAAAGTGCTTATTCAAATCTCTGTAGATATTTCACCAATGTGTACATTCACCTGTGAGGTTTTAAGTCCATTTCTCTACTTGAAAAAAAATACATCAAAATAAAACAAAAACAAAACAATTAAGAGCACAAGTCATAATGTTGATTAGTCCATAGTGTTTCTTTGTGGATGAAAGGAGAGACATCTTATTATTTCTTAAGTACTATTATTCTTGTTAAGAATGAATAAATTTTTCTAGAAGGACAATGACAATGTGGTATGGAAAGATCAAAGTGTGCATTGGTTGTTTTTCCATCATTTTGAATGTAAAGGAAGAACTATGTTGATCAATTCATTGCTTATTTGGAGGATTCATTTAGAAATGACAATGATTTAAAGCTATAAAAATAAGCTTTTGATTTGGAAAACTTGTGGATGTCTGTATTCTGTTCTTCCATACACCATAAAACATAGGACTTTATTATGCATAATATTTTGTGTGTTAAACATTTGTTCTACAGCTGTGCTGTTGCAGAAACTGTAGAAAATGCATGATCTTGTTGGACAGATTAGGTTAATTGATTTAATTGAACAACTGCTCACACCTGCTGTAAATGTCCATGTGCCATAATCATTGCTCTTTGGAATTTTAAATTATATCAACATTGCTATACAAATGATTCAAAACATTCAAATGAACTTTAAATTACATTATTTTCTTGGATTAAAATCTCAAATTTATCCTTAGAGCAAATGCCTACTTCGATTAAAAAAGTGGATTCTGGAAGTTAATGCATTATGTAAGCAGCTGATGTCAATTTTTGACTGACCTGATCAACACAAGAAAGAAATTGATGGAGTATATATTGGAATAACTTTTTTGCAGTGACCCTAGATGTTCTGTAATATTAGGACCCATTTTGTGTACATGAAACAGATTATTGTGAAAAATTCACTGCAGGAAATAATTTGTCATTTGTGAAGTCTGATAAAATGCGTTGTTCTCTGATAGAGTACAATTGTGTTCTTTGGATTAACAGAAGAAATACTTAGTTTTCAATTTTTTAGGAATAGCACTATGCTTTGGTAACACTGTCAAACAAATCAGATGGTGCCATTCATCATTCCTGTTTCTGTCTTAGTCATTAGTATGGGAGAAAATAATTTTAATGCCTTGTGTGTGCTCCTGATTACAGCCATACATGTTTTTCTGTTTTGATTTTCTCAGTATTCTGTGACTTGATTGGCTGTCCATTCTATTTCAGTTCTCACTTTGCTGAGGAATGGAAGAGGGATGGATTGTCAATTAATATGCAGAATGCTCAAAAGGCCAAATTAGTACCACACTAGAGCATGCCATAGAATATATTAAATATCAAAATCATCTTTCATTTTAATGACAAAGATTTTATCTAGAACAAAAATAGATGAAAATTAAACCTTTTACATGACAATGATATTGATGGAAATGGCAGATGGTAGCAACTTAACCCATTCTAGAGTTATCTGATGACTCTAATGAAAATTCATTACTTCTGTAATATTTGCTGCTTTTACTACAACATTGATGACATCTCTGTCATTGTGTTAGTAATTGTTTTTAAAAGCCTTAGTATATTGATGAGAAAGAGATGTATAAGTTCATTTTTGGAGTGTCTGCCTATTAGTAAAATTATATATTTTCTTATCTCTTATCAACACATTTTTCCATATTCTCTTCTGGATTTCTCTCTTTAGAAACACTGATTACTTAGACATTGCAGTGTAAATTGAGGCAGGTTAGGTCTTACCTCTGGTTAATTCAGTCAGATCATAATGGAATGATAATGAGATGAAAACCTACTTAGTGATGAACTGCTTGTCCAGTTTAATAAGAATTTTTTCATTTTAACAAAATCTGAGACAGAAGTTTCTTACTGAATCTTGGAGAAAGAAGTTTATGAGTGAATGATAGCTATGAACAGAGGTCAGAAACTGCTGTTCCCTAGGCAAGGTCCCTCCAAAGAAGAAGAAGAAATACTTAATAAAATGAAGATGAAGAACCCCCAACATCCTTCATGCTACAAGATCACCCCCAAAATCTCTTGGCTATATGTAGCTTTTTACTGGAAAAGCCAAAAAAATATATATTCAAGATCAACAAATAGCATGATTTGGAAAATATTAGTATAGTGATGCATGAAAAGCAGAATTAAAGGGCTTGACTTCACCACATAATTGAGCATTTGAGATCAGAGGGCATTTATTTTATTCTTAACTTTTTAGACAATTCAAGTAACTGGTGAAGAGTAGCACATCTATCAGGAGCCATACTTAATGTTGTAAGTGGGAGATAGAGAGACCAGTTAAGGAACCACTACAGTATCAGCCTTGGTCTGAATAGGGCTGTTATTATGGATATGGAGGAGACAGCCTTGAGAGATATTTCTAAGACATGTCTCTGTCTATGGAATTTAGTAACTCATTAAATGTAGAGCTTGAGAATAATAAATAGATTAATTAATGTTGACTTTAATTTGGTATCTGGGTGACTAGCAGAAGGCAGGTAGCATGCACAGAAACAGTAAAGTGGAAGGGTTGATTTGGAGTGGGAAGCATAAATTTGGTCATGAGCACACTGAGCTGCAGTACCACATCTTTGTAGAGAAGGACAGCGCAGAGCAGTCTAGAGGTGAGCGCGAACTGAGACATAGATTGAAAGCTTGTTCTCATAAAATTGATAGATGGGGAGTGGTGCTAGCTGAGGTAGACATATGGTGTGAGAAGCAAAGGAGGCCAAGGATAGACTCTTGGGAAGAAGCTTCAACATAAAGGATGGGTCTAATGTCCTACATGCAGCAATGAAAGATGAAGAATGGAGTAGAGCTTTCTCATCTATTAGGTTTTTCATCATGGGGGGTGGTCTCTTAATCACCTTTGAAGGTTTCCACTATGGGAGGTGGTTGAATGAATTCCTTAGGAAAAATTCAAAGACTTTGAGCAATTTTCTTCATAAAGAAACAGGAACTTTGGCCAGAGGGCATAACTAAACTGTAAGCCATACTGTTACAGAGAACCAAGTAATGTCCTTGAGAGAGGGTATTTTAGTTTCCCGGGGCTGCCATAGAAAACTACCACAATCTGATTGGCTTATAAAACACATTTTTTCCCCTTAGAGTTCTGGATGCTAGAAATCTGAAATGAAGGAATAGCAGCAGGACTGTGCTTCTTTGCTGCTTGCTCTGTCTCTGTCATCACATGACTTTGCCTTCCTTCTTGTGTCTCCTTGTCATTTCTTTTTTTATAAGGATGCAGTCATACTTAAAAGACCCATCTTATTCCAGTATGACACATTTTAACTAATTACATTTATAATGATTCTATTTCCAAATGGTCACATTCTGAGGTCCTGAGGTTAGAATTTCAAAATATCTTTTTAGGAAACAATTCAAATCACAGCAGGATAATCATGAAGCAATCAGGGGGATAGCTGCCAGGGATAGGGAGGGACAACAATTTAGCAACAAGGACAAGAGTGAAGCTAAGCAGATAGAATTTAATTAATAGAGATGGATGTAATATAACCAGTTTAGATGCTCCTTTTGGAGTGTTTGGAATTCTACTCTTCCAGTCTTTACCACTTATGTGTATGGAGTGATGTAATGGATAATTCAGGGTTCAAGACTGGAGTAGATCCTGGAATTGTAAAGTTTGCATGCTCCAGGCCTCACAATATTCAAGAATTTCCCTAGATGATTACCCCAGGCAATATTAGTGTGTACTGGCTCCTCAGCTGCCCTGTTTTGTATAAGTCCAAAGGCTTCTATTTTGGTAATGTCCAGAAAATTACGAACATTCAGAAAGTCACTTCTAGCTGAATTCATTTTTATTTCTCCTTTTGGTCTCTTTTGACTTCAGGGAAGGAAATAATGTAGTTGCTACTGGTTAAGACTTATTCATCACTCATGTTATATACCGTCACTTGTTAGGACCATGGTCCTCTATTTGTCTTGTTTTAATTATTCAGTGTAATGTTTCATTGATATTGTAATAAAAGGTTTGATGATATTCTCTTGTGCTTTTCCATCATAAGCTATGGGGGTTGGAGCTTGTGACTCAATAAATGACTCCTTTGAGTCTTTGACAGGCTCTTTCACTCCTTTGTCTTACCTTATTACACTATTTTAAAAGCAAGACAGAATAATAAATGTTAATGCTATCACTAGCATTATAAGGGGGCAAGGCAGCTAAAGCTTTATCTTTGAAGATAAAAGGAACTTGTGAAAGGATGATATCTTTTCATTGTGGATTTGCACAGTATGGCGACATACCTCCTTTAATCAGTAATCATGTTTATGAATGGCTTATTGAAGATGACAGGCCTTCAAGTCATCATCACATGCATTACAGGGGCAGAATAGACCCAAATCTGTCAAATCTTCCACTAAATGTGACTTTTCCCCCATAATTTGCAAATGCTGCAAACTTCTGACTATTGTCTGACACGTATTCAGAATCTTAAAATCTCAGTGTGGGAAGGAACCATAGACGTGAATAGATTGACAGATTCTGTTTGAAATGTTAATGTAATAAATGTTAATGTAACTAATTAAATCAATTCATTTTGTGTATAATTGATGGACACTTCTACAAGCATTTGATTTATTTTGGTGAGGGTCAAGCAATAAAATAAGGAAAATATCATTTTTTAGTGTATATAATTGAGAACTGCTCACTGATACAAGTTTTAAACTTAGAATGGCTTTAAAAGACAGCATTTTCTTCTTGGGATATAAACAAGAACCATATTTCTATTAACTGAAATAGATTCGCTTTAAAATTAAAACAAAGTGTTTTCAATGACAGAAAAATAAACGAATACATAAAGAACAGTTTTTCCCCTCAGATGTTCATTGCTTTGGAAAAATGACTTCCAGCAGGAAAAAATCAATTTGACAAAAGTATTAAATGTTGTAAAATGCTATGAATGAAAAGAAACATTTTAATTCAATTGAAAATTTTACTTTATACTCCTACAGCTGAGTTCTATTGATAACACCACATTTCAAGTTGCAAATCATATTTAATTAATATTAACACTAGGTAATTGGCAAGGATAACTTCAAAGGAGGCTGAGGAAATTGCAAATTGGAACTGCAGGTGCAGCAATACTGCAGAAGCTTAGTTTAGAGGGATTCAAAGAAAGTGTATACGATTTTAACAATTACTGCAGAACCTGATCAAATAGTGTCATTTCAAAGCTGTTCTTCACTCCAGCTTTTCCTAATATTTAGAGCTTAGGAACTGCCAAGCAGCAACAGCAGCTGTTAATGTGAAGTAGCAACTAGCATTCAAATAAATACTTTAAAGCTTGTTATTCAAATGCGTAGTAAGTCTTCAGTAAAGGATGGCAGCTGGATGGAGGGATCTTATCTTGGAGTCGTACTTCTTCAAATTTCCTTTCTTTGAATATGAGACTTTGCTAATGATCTTCTCTGAGGATCAGTTTGCTTGTCTGTAAGATGGGGACTTTGTACTCAATGATCATCAAGTGATACAATACTTACGAATCTTTTTAATAAACTCCAATGGGCTTTTAATATCAGGTACTACTAGTGAGAGGAACAAGAATAATACAGATTTTTTCCCTGAAGACATGAAAAATTTGTATATTGTTATAAGGGTGAGAGATATGATTGGTTACAGGGTATTTGAACTAGTGGAGATGGCTTTTCTTGATCTAATTACCATATGTGACCATATGTGATGGTTCTGCCTAAAAGACAGTTCTGCATAAAAAGGAGAGGATTATGAGTGACTTGAAACCCTCTCTGTCTTGACTACTTCACCACAACCTCACAAGTGTCTTATTTCTTGTCACCCTTAGCTGTTGAATATTACTTATTACATCACCTGATAGTATTCTTTGTGTCTGACCAGGGATGAGATTTTTAGTATAGATTTGGGGTAGCTTGTCTCACCCTTAGCAATGGGCTCCTATAAGTCCTCGTGGGGCCTCTGTAGTACCACTCACTACTCTGATCATAATACCAATTTTTCTGTGGATCTCTTCTATTCATTTATCTTTTTCTCAGTGGAAGGGCCACTGAATAGAGACTGTAGTACATAACAAGTGATTCATGAATGTCTACTGAATGGCTATTACCACTAGATTTGTGGTTTTGCTGGTCATACGAATGTATAAAGGCTTTCTCCAGCTCTAGGAGCTAAAATCCAGAAGTGTTTCCAACAATGGCTTATCATTTTGCAGGGCTAATCTGTAACCTATAAAGGAAACTTCCAGGGTATCCATCTATTAAGATGCACAGGATTCAACATTTTATTGCTTGCAGTTGCCAAGGTCTATAATCTACAGTTTCTTCCAAATTCTAATCCCTTAGACAAAGAGTACTTGGTAGTGGTTAAGAGCTTCTTGCTGGCCAAGCTTGAATTCCAGTTCTGTCATATTAGTAATGGACCTTGGATCTTAATCATGTTGTTCCAGATTTCCTCATTTGTAGAATGGAGATAGGAGCTATGTAGGAATTGAGTGAGATCACATGTGCTAGTGAGTGAATTTGGTTAAGCATTCAACAGTTGTCCCTTTCTATTATGTTAGAAGCCCATCCTTATGAGTGTGTGGTCTAGAAATGGTCTTCGTTCCCTGAGCCTGTATTCAGTTTGCTCAATGAATAGAAGGCATAACTCCCAGTGTGGACTGATGCTAGTATTTTTTCTTAGCATTACTAATATATCACCCAAGACAGTGCTAGCTTGTAGTTGAATACATGAATTAATTTAATACTGTCAGTCTTGCCTCACTTAATCTGCCTGTTCTTTCATTTTGAACCTTCAAATATTAATTTATTCAGCCAGTATTTACAGTGCATCTTTCATGTATCAGGCCATATTTGTATAGCTTTTGAGGATACACAGATGAAATATGGCCTGGGTTTTCTATCAGGTCACTGTATATCAGAGATGCCAACAAAAAATTACAGATTAATGTGTCCACTTGCCATAATGGAATCATCATTTAGATAGCAGTGCCCAAGGACACTAGGCCCAAGGGAGAGCACCCTTTAGTTCAAGTAATTAAGGAATCTGGTGTGAGGCCATGGGGGTGGTATCTGGTGGATCCAAAGCTCAAAGGGTGTTTACAGTATGATGTGAGTTAAATTAATCTTGATAATTTCAACAGAAACAGATTTCTGAGGAAAAAAAAGCAGCATAAAATTTGAATCTAGACTATTACTTCAACTTTGTAATATAGTATGTGATTGTGAAATGTTAGTATGTGTAAAATGTAAATGGTGTTTGACAATTACTATTTTTTCATCTCCTGATGATTACTCAGAGGACCCCACTTGTAGACCATCATTGTGTGTCCTGTCCCCAAAAGGTCAGCCATTTTTTCCATAATTATGTCTACCTAGCATCAGTGCTGGTGGCAGTGGTTTTGATTTTTCTTTGTTCCTGAGAGTGAGCCAGGTGGTTTGTCTCCATCCCTGATCCATAAATTTCCAGGGTTTGGAATGGTTTTGCCATTATGGCCATATGATCAGGGTGGGCACTAAGTCCCTCTCTGGTACTGTAAACAAAAAGTGTTGTTTTGCTCTTCACTCATATTCCAGATCCTTATGGGTAGATCTGGCCCCAGACTTTGGTCCTCTAGGTTTGAACCATGACACACCATACCACCTATACCTTAACAACTTCCAACTGATTGGATAGAAGCGTCTGGTCACCCTTTTGTATTCTCATATGGCTGCTTAGGTCTGACTATATGAAACTGCTGAGCATGACCACGTACTGTCACCTACCATACACTGGAGTCTTGATTCTATCTAGTTGTTGTCTTTACATTTTTTGTGTGTGTTTAATATAATTTTCATAAATAGGACACTATGAATGAATAATATGAATTGTCTAGAATAGCATAGTTCAGTTTCAGAGGATAATTTGAGTCTCTTTCCACCAGTCCTGTTTAAATGCTAAGAACGGGCCAAGATCTGTCAAGTCAAAAATGTGATCCCCGTTACAAGTTTTTTTTTTTTTTTTTTTGTACATAGCTTTCATTAGTAACTGCATTAATTGCACTAGTTTCCTAGGGCTGCTATAACAAAGTACCATAGCTTGGGCAGCTTAAACAACATAAATATACTGGGTCATGGACCTGGAGGCTTGAAGTACAATGTCAAGATACAAGCAGAGTTTGTTTTTTCCTATGGGCTACAAGGAAGAATCTGTTGCATGCCTCTATCTTAGTAGTATTTTTCTGGCAGTCTTTGTCATTCCCTGATGTGTGATCTCCCTTATCCGTGTGCGCACGCATGCATGTGTACAAATTTCTCTCTACTTACAAGGGCATCAGTCATATTGGATTAGAGATGCAGCCTACTCCTGTGTGACTTCATATTAATTAAATTAGTCAAATATACAGTGATCTTGTTTCTAAATAACATTCTGAAGTACTATGGATTAAGACTTCAATATAAGAATGGGGGGGTGGAGGCCCACAACTCAACCCGTAACACCAACCTGGTGGCTGCAGGGTTCAATTGTAATTAGCATCATGTTTGAACTGAGTCCCCACTTTTACTGGTCTTTTGGGTGGAATTTTGGCCTCTGAGTCCCTGGTTTCACCTGTGAGATAAACTTCCAAAATCAACTGAGCTAGTCCCGTGTCACTTTGGCTTTGGCAGGTCGTCCTTGCACATCTCAGAACTGAATACCCAGGTCATGACAAGAAATATGCTTCTCCCATGTTTAGCCCCAAGGAAATCACATTCTTTTATTTTCCTTTCTAAAGGCATTCTGTTTGGAAACCCAAAACTAGATAAGAGCTTTAAGGTGCAATCTGTGCTTTACTGTGTTGATAGAAGCACATAATATAAAAACAACCTTCTGCAGAAATGAAGCAACATCAGAATCCACTTACGTCATTTTTATAGGCCTTAAAAGAGTTGGCTTGAGAATTAGAAGTGTGTTTTGCCAGTTTACTTCATAACTTCTCAACTAAGCAACAATTATAGTTTCTTTAAAAATAAGTGGCTGAAGAATAATAAAATCAGAAGGTCATAAGATGAATAGTTGATTGAAATAGGTGCCAGTGTTTTCACAGGTCACTGGCAAAACTGTGTTACCTGGACTCTGTTCTCCAGCATCTGCATATTTGACAGATACTGGGCTCATTTTTTGCTTCTTTCACTGCTACCTGACCAAAGCCTTTTCATGATTCTCTAGGGGCCCCCCCAGGGGAAGGCCAGAGAAAGAGAGAAAGTAAACCTCAAGTCAGCACATTTTGTTTCTTGTTAACAGCTCTGGGAAGCAGCATGGTCAGGAAAAGAATTTCAAGCAATGATTTAAACATATTTTCTGCAGTTGTAGCAGTAGGAAAAAAATAATACTTCTTGTAGTAGCTCAGACATGCACTTGGCTGTGGTGCACATACCATGGGACCCTGGAGTCACATTTGCATCATGTGTCACAGCTAGCATGCACATAATGGGCTATTAAGGGAAAGAGGGATGTTCAGAGCACATCACCACTCTTTTATATTTGATATCGTGGAGGGCAGTCACTGTGTTTGCCTTCAAAATATTGCTTATGTTATTGCCAGAGGGAATCCTATGTTAGATGGAACTATTTGTGAGAGATGATGTGATGCTTCATTCAACAACTATGTGAGCTCCTACTATGTGTTGTTGGGGACTTGTTTAAAGGTGGGAGTGTGTGAGACCTACCTGATTCATGACCTCATGAGGTTCCCAGCTAAGCATACTGTCTTTATTTGTCTCATACCTGTATGGTCTCATATCTCTCTGGGTTGTAGAAACTGGGCTTAAATCTGTAGAGTGAGGTGCTTTAGGCTGATGGTCCATGAAAAAAAGGCTGAGAGGACCCATATGTGTCACAGGCACAGCTCGATCTCTTGGGCGTTGTGGAGATACTGAAGTTCAATTACAGTGTCCATGGTGGGCTGGAAAGAAGAGTACACATTTAAAGGAAATTTAAAGGAAAATTATATGTGTGTGTTTATGTGGGTGCTCACATTCCAGGATAGTCCTGGACTGAGGAAGGGCATGGGCCAGCTCACTAGGTGCAGATGTTTGGAATCAACACCAGCTGCAGGAAGGGTAAAGAACTCCTTTCAGACCTGCAGAGCATGGATCAGAGATTATGGTCCTTTGATGGCCTGAACCTTCTGCCACGTGGCATGAGATTCACCTTCACTACCTCTCATCCTGGAGTGCCTGCCTATCCTCTATGTTGGTTTGCTTAACGTTTCCTCATTCTTCTGTTCCTAATTATTTCCAAGAAGTCTTCACTGATCTCTTCTCTTCCCAGTTAAGATTTTCTTCCTTGTGTTCTGTCATATGAAAACTAATCCTGACTTAGATAGAGAGACATTTTATTCAGAAGAAACTGTTGCAATAGAGAGCTCCAATCTCAGATATCTGAAGTCATCACCAAAATCAAAGAGAAATGGCTTTTGTTTTATGGATTAGGTAGGGATAAGCAAAAGTTTAGTTAAAAGGGAACTTTCGGAATGACCAATGGGATTTGACAGAACAATTTTCTATTGAGGTCAGCTCATTCTCAGGGGAAGCAAATAAGGTGGATATATTCTAGTTTTTAGTGCTCATTCAGATCTAAAGAAAGTAAAGTTCAGAACCTTGTAGGAAGGAGAAAATATTAACTAAAAATTCTGTTCAGACCAGGTAGAAGGTGAGGAGTGGGCCATTGTAAACCCTTGGTCTATTCCTATCGTACAATGCAAATATCCTGCTTCCTATTTCATTTTTATATCTTTCTTTAGAGATGGAGACTGTATCCTATTTATTTTGGTATAATGTATAGTTACAAAATATAGAAGATGCTCTAAAGAATGCTTGTTGAATGAGTGAATAAGTGGACACACAGAGTGAGTGTATCCTGGGAACAGGACATCAAGAAGCAGATGGCTTGGAAAAGTGACTGGGTCAGGCTAGGAATCCATATGAAAGAATTCTGTAGCAGAGGTGGGATGCTCACACTATGGTGAGCATCATGTCCTGCTGGTAACACTTGGGAGACATGGGCTCTGGAGCCGTGACTGGGTCTACAATAGGAAGGCATATGGGAAGGAGTGAAAGCCAGGAAACCAGATTTCAGGGCCAGACTTTAGTCTGGAAGCAGAAGCAGTAGTTTAAGTAGATGGCAGAAAGTTCAGCACCCAAAAAGCTAAAATTGATTCTGAGAACCGGAACCAGATGGAAGATCTACAGTTCTGGTAGAAAAAAAGCTGAGTTAAGGATCAGAACTTTGCTGTGTCTGACAAATAAGATGGATGCAAAATTTAGGAAGATTAATATATTGAACATATTACTTCTCTTTCAAATGGCTTTGAGCATTTCAGGTGTATAAATTTGTGACATGCTTATTGAACAAAATGTGTCCTAAGATTCTGATATTTAAAGTCATAGCTCCAGGCACTGGGAGACTTGCTTGTTTATCTTTCCTTTAATATACCCATGATGCTTATATCAAGAACTATTCTTGGTCTCAGGATCCTGGAGGCTTAGAATCTAGTGATAAGACCTATTTTGTTAAAAAATGATAATAATGATAAACTGTGTCTTATTAAGAAAGAAATGAATGGTTATGGTTCATTTCAGAGACATACAGGAAAACATAATGAGAGATAACTAGTAGACATGAGATGAGTAGTAGAGAATTTAATCATCTACAGTTGGGTAGGTAGGCCATGCGTGGAAGTGTGGATTTTGTCATACAATGGGAAGGTTTGAGGTGGTTTGGAAAAAGACATGGTATGCTTGACTCTTTAAGATTATGTAAAGAAACTAGATTGCAGGGACAATATGGAGGCAGAAGATAAATTGGAAATTTATCCCAGGTCTAAACAAATACTAGAGTTGGCTTGTATTAGAATGAGCACAATGGCAGAAGTATGTGAGTTGGCATTGGCATAAGAAGAAGCAAGATCCCACATCTGCAGAGCTAAGGTCATCATTCAAATGATCTCCACCCTTGAGGTAAAATTGCTTAAGGTATCTTGGCCAATACTAAGGCATGTCCTTGAACCTTTACCCTGAGTCGGGTGTGTCCAGGTTGACTGTATGCTTCCCTGAATGGATGACTCAGGAGTAGGACATCTGTTAAATTATTTCCTGGCAAAATTTTACTCTAACTGAAATTTAGTGGAA
Source organism: Dolichotis patagonum (assembly GCA_004027295.1). NCBI lineage: Eukaryota > Metazoa > Chordata > Mammalia > Rodentia > Caviidae > Dolichotis > Dolichotis patagonum. The sequence goes on along the minus strand of PVJX010001418.1, from coordinate 73,398 downwards.
AAAAAAGCCAGTCGTCCCCCCTCCCCAGGTTATTACTTTTTTTTTTTTTAAGTAAAATTCACTTGGATATCTTTATTGCTATTTTTCCTAGGTATCAGGAGGATCTGGAATTTAGGGTATTCTTAGTAGTTCTAAATATTTTCCCCTTAACTTATATTTCTTGGTGCTGTTTTTACTCTCTCATGTTACTGCTTCATTTTAAGACTCATTAATCATTATGCGGTTTTCTGGACATTTTTTGTGCTCTCTTAAAACTGAGCTGATTCTAGAAACCCTCCTCAGTTCAAATACTCTAATGTCACAGATGTGAATAACTTGATGTTTTTCTTTGTAGAAATTAGGTTTAGTGCATCTTTCATTTAAGATATGTAAAACTATGATTTGACTTAATTACTTTTGAATTATAAATCTCAATATGAACCTTATTTTATTAAAATATGTATTAAAACCGTATTTTATTAAATATGAATTATTTCTTGACCAGAGTTCCAGAAAGCCTCAGAGGAAGATGGAGAAGTCTACTTTTCTCCCTTTCTTTGTCCAAGTTGTTCCCAAACCTAAAATGCTTCTTAGAAAATTCCTTGAAAGGAGATGGAAACCGATATTTATTAGTGCTTGCATTACATGTACCATCTAATTATTTGCCATGAGGCAGACTTTATCTGTATTTTACAGATAGAAAAAACAAAGTTAAAGACAGTATAAGCTCACTTATAGTGAGATAGCTCACTATAGTAAGTTGCAGTATAATATACTCTGTGACTCCAATGTGCATGTTTTTTTACTACCTCTCATTCTTTCTCCTTTGGGGTTGCAAATTTTGGTTTCTATAGTCATGTGTGCCATCCTTGTCTTGTCAAGCTGCAGGAAGGACAAATGCTTTTCATGCAGCCTAATTTCTTAACATTTTCCTTCCTTCTCTCTTCACTTATTGCATCCTTGTGCTACCAATTGTGACCCAAGCATTTTCTGATGCAGCTGTGTTGGGCCCCTTCCATCTGCTGGAAATACTGCATCCACAGCATCTGCCTGGACTGACTTTTTTCCTTAGGACCTAGTGTCAGTGATACTTCCAAGTAAAGCCATCCTGGATTCTTCTCAGTTGTCTTGGTTGAGCTCTTTGTGATCACAACACTTCATGCATGCCTTTAGCAAGGAAAACATTTATTCCACTGTCTTAGGATGCCAACTTAAACCAGTGATGAGCTTTAGGTTTCAGAGACTGAAAAATATTTGAGTTCAGTCTGTCTTCGTGTAAGCTTAGCTTCACCTTTTGATATGAAGTTGACAGGAATGTGTCTTGATCCAGCTTTCATTTTGGTTTCTTGTGCATAGGCTCTATTTATGTTATTATTATTATTATTTACCATGTTTTTTTCAAGCTTAGCATTTGTATTAGTTTCCTAGAGCTGCCTTAACAAATTGTCATATTCTAAATGGCTTAAAACCACAGAAATTTATTCTCCCACAATCAGGGAGCCAAATGTTCAAAATCAAGGTGTTGGGAAGGCTGGCTCCTTATAGAGGATCTGAGGGAGAAATTATTCCACACCTTTCTTCTAGCTTTTGGTGGTTGCCAACAATTCTTGGCATTCTTTGGCTTGCAGCTGCATAGCTCCAATCTCTGCCTCAATTGTTACATCATTTTTCTCTCTGTGTATTTGTATCTTCTTTTATGTCTCTTATAAGGATGACTGTCTTGGGATTTGGGGCTTTTTTCTCCTCTTAAGTTTTTTTTCTGTATTATATCTATAAACATTCTTATTTCAAATAACATCATATTCTGAGGTTCCTTGTGGACATAGCTTCTATCCATTTAGCTCACAACTACAACCTTCACAGAAATGGTTTGTTTCCCTGACTTTCTCTCTAGGCTTGGCCTCCCCTTGGTGTCAGGTAACTGTTCATCACCTGAGTGGATGGCCCAAGTGTGACCCGCAGAAAGTGCTGTTCACTCTGGCTACACTTGAACAGCTGCCCACCTCTGTAGGTGAGGAGGGGAAGATGGGGTAAGCTCCACTTAAAACCTATGGTGAAAATCACAGGGAGGCATCATCTGCAAAGGTAAATTGAAGTACTCCTCTAGAAGAGAGAAAACAGGCTGCCTGGTAGAAGAACCACACAGGTAGGTGTATACTTCACATACTGTGGTTTCAATCTGCCCACACCTTCCTTTCTACCTAGACTGTGACCTTCTTTGGTATATTACCAACCTGGTCTTACTCATTAGTGCCTGGGGCATGATAAAAATCTCTACAAACATATGTTAAATTACATTATTGAGACCAAAATTTCCCTAAAAAATAAGATTGCAATGTAACCATGCATCATATCTGCCAAAAACCAGTTTTGTCCTCCACCTAAATGACAATAAGCAGTGCAGTTTCAAAGACAAGAAAAGTCCTCTATGGGGAAATTTGTTCCTGCTTTGAAGGTTCTGTATTCTGCCCTGCCTCCATCAGCCCTGGTGTGTTGAGAGCCAAAGGAGATAAACCAGGAGCCTTATGTACATCAGCGGCAGCTACGTCTACCTACGTAGCAGTTTTCTACAGTGACATGTAGACTCCCTACCAGTGTCATCAAATGACTGAGTTTGGTGAGTGAAATTATCACTCATCAGACAGCAGCCAAAGAATGGCCCAAGTTGAATTTCAAAGGGTTAGTTTTGACTCTCAGCTATATGAACAGCAATTAGAAGAGCCCAGGTCCTACGGAAGGGATTACACATTTTGTTTGACCATCATGAACATGGATGAGTCCTCTGTTTCCAAAGAAGCCATCTTATTTTATGGTTTCTAAATCAAAGTTTAAAAAATGTTTCCATTAATAAAACAGAATTCTCTGTGAGACTATTAGGAATTGTGGAAAACTTATGTGTTCTGTGAGTGCTGAGGGGGAAGGGGTGCTCTGGGGAAGTCAGAGTGTCAGCAACTGACTTTAAAAATGTAAATATAATTGGAACATTGAATTGGTGTGACTGCAGTATAATGTGTCTACTTTAAAATTAAAACTTCTTTATCGTATGTTACTTACTTCATTTCTTTTGTGGTGAGAATTCTAAACATGAGATCTATTCTCAACAAGATTTTTAATGCACAATACATTATTGTTAACGATGGTCACAATGCTTTACCGCAGATATCTAGAGCTTATTTGTCTTGCCTGTTGGAAAATTTATGCCTTTTGATTAATAGCTTTCCCTTTCTCACTGCCTCTGCAACTTGGCAACCACCATTCCACTTTGGTGCTATGGATTTTACTTTTTTCAATACCTCATTTAAGTAGCCTCATGCAGTATTTGTCTTTCTGTAAGTGGTTTATTTCACTTAGCTTAATGTCTTCAAGGTTCAACTTCTTCATTTTCTGCAACATTTTCTGCAACATTTTCTTTTCCCTATGAGTTCTAAATATGTGAAAGTCTAGGCTTCCCTCACCTCATATGGAATATATCTTGGTCAGATATTCTTAGTCTCTTCTAAAATATCTGAAAAGTCTCATTTCAGTTATTACGCAGTGTTCAATCCTGTGTAATAAAACTTTGAGATTCAGCTGGACTGAGTTTGTCTCCCTAACATCTTGGGACAGTTTTGAGCTAGACCCCTCAAGTGCAGAACAGTTAGGTGCTGAGACTGGTTTCTCTGCTGTCCCTATGTGCTTTCTCCTTCTGCCCCAGATGTGGGACCTATATTTACATCCTGTCACAGTTAAGGAAGCGCCCGATGGCAGAGATATTTCTGGTGTGTGGTAGCTATACTTCCTGTGCTTACCTGGAGGCATTTTCTCCTTTCACCCTTATTTATTTTTTCCTTGAAGAAACTTTTGGTTTTCTCCATGGCTTTGGCATCATGCCCTCCATGTGGACCAGCATATGCTGTGTGTCTTCAACTCAACAGTGTAAATTTGTGAATTCAGCTCTTCTCTTCCATGCTTGTAAATAAAAAGCTGGAGGTAGGACTTGATTAATGAAGAGGAGAGGAGAGCAGAACACGGTTTCTCTTATTTGTGCTACAACAGGCAGTGTCCCTTGATTACACTTAGTAAGATGTATGGCACACTGGTGATGGCCAGGCATGTGATAGGAACTGAAGAGGGACACAAAGATGGATGTGATACAACTATTACCCTGAATGCCTGTGTGCAAAAATGAGAAAATAATTGTGGTATAAGAGATACAAGCCCTGGTGATTGGCTCCAACCAGGAGCATTTGGGGAAGGCTTTATAGAGACGTAGCACTGGGTTAAGTGCCAGAGGAAGAGAAAATGAACTTAGATGGAGACTGGGGAGACAGATAAGAGCATTTAAAACAATGTGTGTTACACAGAGTTAGAGACTTTCATTGATGAGGATTCGAGATTGCTTTGGAGCTTGGGTACTTAGTTTTCACAGTAATTAAAATGATAATTAGTTTGCTTCTTCTGACTCAAATACCTTTGTTTTATTTCTCCTTCCAATTTTATGACCTAGAAGGACCAGGTCTATCAGTAGCATTTATATTTGTGGGATCCAACATTCATGGTATGTATCATTTCATCCCATACATTTCCCTTGGTCCTAGTGATAAAGTTCTGTTCTCTCCATGAAATATTCAGTGATCTGATTGTCATTGTAATTGGAACTGTAGTCTTGTTTTTGCTAGCTTTTGATAGTAGCTGCTCCTAAACAGAGACTAGGAAGGGGGATGAAGTTAGTGATGTGACATGAATGTTGCTCAAAATCCTGTGTCCCTCTCCAGTGCCTATCTCAAAGCCCTGGCTAAAGTGAGTAAGTCCTAGATTCCCTGTGCCCTCAGCAGTGACCTTCTCTTCTTTTCTGTGCCAGGACATAATTATGCTGTGGCTTTATTTTAATGACTCCTAGAATCCATGGCTTATTACAACCACATGTCCTCAGACTATCGATAGTCTTGTGTTTACAAAGAATTGTGAAGCTAATATTCTTCAAGATGAAGGTGACCTGTGATTGCATGTATCATATACTGTCATAGATGTGGTCTAGAGAGCATCTTAAATCCCTGGGTCTGCTTCCACAGATCGAGGACTGAAATGCATAGTTGCTGGAGGTAGCAAGAGGGATACACTGTAGCTTACTTAAAATGATTCAATTCCGTACCTGTTTTGTGCCTGAAGATTCTAGGGTTTGCAGATATCTTAAAGAGACAATCCAGCCTTACTTTGTCCTTCCTTAGTGTTTTATAAAGTTTTTCTTCTTGGTCATTGACTTTTCTTGGGGGTTGTGAAACTTATCTTTTTAATCTCTGAAAGATAAAAGATATAGTACTGTAAACTCTCTTAAGAAAAATAGTCTTACTTTCTATTTCTAGGTAGCCTTAGTGTGTCTGAGACCTGTATCACATTAGGAAATACTAAAATGCTTTTTTATTTTAACTAATGAGGAGGGAACAAATGCATTCTATAAAAGGTTGTGTCTCTGGTGAGATTCTCAATATTGTAGAAAGTACTTGGCCTCATTTACTCAGTAACTATGTCATTAGGTGTTCGGGATACCAAAATTACAGAATATAGCACTGCCTCCTAGGGATTTATAGTCCAGAGAAAGAATTATTTCTAGTAGTTGAAAATTCTGTGTTACCCTGTGGGGGATAAGCATGAAACTGTTATTTTGCCTGGCTATAGCAGAGAACACTTTCACAACATTACAATGTTTGAGCTGACTGTGGGGAAAATGAAGCTGGCATTGGAGACAGAGGGAAACAGCATCTCTAGAAATTTAGAACTACAGATGGGCATAGCAGTTTCAAGGGACTGCCGAACTTTCTAAGGTGTGGTGAAAGGAGTATAGGATTTATGGCAGGGAGGATGACCTGAGATGAGCCCGGAAAATGAATGAGGACAGGACTGTATAGGAGCTTTACTCCTATCTAAGGAGTAGGGTTCCTGAAGGATTTAAAGCAGGGCAGCAGTGTGACCAGATTTGTGTTTTAGGGAGGTGTCTCTGACAGTGGGTTGAAAGATGGATGGAGAGACTCAATCCATCTGCAGGCAGCAGGATGAGTTAGTAGGTTATTGCAATAGTCCCAGTAACAAATGACAAGGTTTTAAATAAAACAGAGGTAGTGAGGATGGAGTTAGTGAGGATGGAGGTGACAAATAAGAGCTCTGTTAGGAAATAGAACTAATCGGTCTTTGTGAGCAATTGGGTGTACAGAGAGTGGTCGAAGGAGGAGTTGGGGATAAGTCTTGGACTTTTGGCTTGGACATCTAAATGGGTAAAAAAAGGAATCTAAAAAGCAATATTTTGAGATGAAGTAACATTTTTTAAAAAAAATTATCGGGCAGCTCATTTTGTTAAAAGGACAGGTATGATGGTTAATTTTATATGTCAACTTGACTAAGACGTGTTTCCCAGATATACAGTGAAACAATATTCCGGATGTTTTGTGGGGGTGTTTTGGATGAGACTGACATTTAGATCATTGAACTTTAAATAGAGAAAACTGTCCTACATGCTGCAGGTGGGCCCCATCCATCCAGTTGCAGACCTGAATAGAATAAAAGTTTGACCTCATCTGAACAAAAGTCTATGAGTTCAACTTCTCTGGAAAATCCTGATGACTATAGTCAGCTGTAAGGCCATGCTGCCTGGGTTTGAACCTATGCTGGTACCTGTCCTGTGATGTCTCTGTGTGATGATGTTGTGCAAAAACTGCTCTAAGACCCACCTGCCTTATCTGTAAACTGAGATAACCAATGTTCTTAACCGCCTATAGTTTTTGTGACAATTGAGAGAGGAAACACATATAGAGTTTGAAGTTTAGTGACCAACATGCAGCAGCTCTTAAGAAATACTTGCCATTATTACTGTAACCAAGGAAACATTTACACATTAATGTTAATGACTAATAACTGCTCTGACTGTTACCTTTCCCAGGAGAGATTTGTGTGATAATAGGGATCAGAGTTTTCCATTAGAAGAATTATCCTCTTAGCTTAATGCTTTGCACATTGAACTAATAGGTAAATATTCATTGAATGGTTAAATTATTTCCTGATGCCAGTGAGTGGGATCAGAGCACCACAGCAGATTGGAAAAGGGGAAATAGAAGTCTGGTGTGATGAATGACTTAACGGACAGCACCGTTGGTTGTTGGGAAGCCAAGCACCAGGACTTGAGTTTCCTGGTTCCTGGTCTCCTGCCCTTGGCCTTTGAGCAAAGGTGTCTGCCCCTGAGCCCACACCGTGCAGCCAGTCTCCAGGCTGCCTAACCAATCTGGGCAAAGCTGGTTATGTTTCCTACCTTGCTGGAAAAAACCTTCAAGGGCTTATTCCTGAATAGACCAAAACGTGTAAAGACTTTTTTTTAATTAAATGAAAATATTTTTAGGATTATCATCTATTTGCATATGAAAGAAAGAAGGTCCAGTCAAATATTCTACTCTCTTCCCTTTCAAGTGAGCAGCTGAATGATGGTGTATACTCAGTGAGTCCCCTCTGACAATGTTCTGTTTCTCTAACCCCTGTCATTTCCCTCTCCTCTGCTCACTCTAGTGGAATTACTTTCTTGGAAGGCATCTCTCAAAAGGCAAGCCCAGAATATCTTTCAGGAGCTCTTTAATGGCTTCTCCTGACCACCTTCTTTCTTGACCCTTCTGCATCCAATCCCCCTGTCAATGTCTTCTTCTGGAAAATATCTCCTTTAACAGCAGGCAGGATTCCTTCCCCTGTGTTCCCCTTGGTACTTTTGTCCCTCCCACCCCTAATGGTATAAGTTTCTGATGGAGCCCTACTTGGCAGTTTCCTCTAGGCTTTTAGTGTCTGCTCTTACTTGTATGAAGAGCACCTTCCATATGGTTATCTTCAATCCCGATGTCTCATTCAAGCTCCAGACTCCTGGTCTCTCATTTGTATTAATCACCCCTTCCTTCCTTCCTGTCTCCTTCCTCCTCTTTTTCCTTCTGGGCCAGGCATAGTAGTAGGTATGGGGGTTACCTGTGTTTCCACCTATGAAGTCCAGTTTAGAGAGGGAGAGACAGATGTTGACTCATACAACTGTAGCAGGTCTAACGATTTGAAAAAATGCAGGATGAAGGTGTGCCAAAGTTTCTGTGGAAACACAGGCAAAGTGAGACAATTAATGTTTCATTTTCTCTGGAGAGGAGGAAACCAGGCTTGGTACCTTGAAGTCAATGTCTGAGATGATTGCAAAGAGTGGGAAAGTGTTAGCCAGATAAAGGGGCTCTGGGGACCATCCTGCTCAGTTGCACAGGGATTGAGAAGGTGAGACGGGTATTTACAATGGCAAGTTGTTCAGGGACCATACAGGACATGGAATTTAGAATAGGTCCTGAGTGATGGTGGGATGCTTAGGTAGGAAAGAATTGGCTAGTTCTGGGGACAAAGGCCAACACAAAATGGATCTTTACTGATATTCTGGAAATTTTTATTGTCAGCTAACTATCTTTAATTAGAATCTCATTCTTACAATCTGAGAAATCGTCTTTAAATATCCTTGTTCACCTAGTGCAGAGTATTTTTGTTTATAGTCCATTTTTGGTAAAGGAAAGAAAGGCTACTTTTGATAGCAAAGAGACACCATAGAGACACCTCCTTAATCTGGCTAAAAGAAGAAGTACATAAGCCATTGCATAAGTGCCTAAGTCCAGCAACATTTTTCTACTTACCTACTCTGCTGTCCTTGACATGTGGGCTTTCTCTTCATCTGTCTGCCCACGTGGTTGCACGGTAGCAAGCCCAGGGATCACATGTAAGTAACACCGTCTATAAAGAAATAAGAGAAGTTACTCTTCATGGATCTATGCATCATTTTTAATTTAAGAGCAAAAAAAATTACAGAAACTTTCAGAAAACCTTTATCTCACATCCCTAGTTAGAATTTGGTCTACCAGTTTCTGAGTCTGTATCTGAGAGAAGGGATAGAATTACGGTGTGATAGTTAACTGTTGTGTCAACTTGAATAAGACCTGGGTGTAGATGAATGACAGACTTACGAAGAGATGAGTCCCACTCTGGGTGTGGGTGGCATCAACCAGTAGACTTGGAGCCTGAATGGAATAAAAAGGCAAAGAAGAAGGAAGTCTCACTTGTGCTTCTTCAGAGGAGCTCTAGGCTGCACCATCACCTTGGGATGTCCATGTCTGGGCTTCCAGCTCAGACTCATCAGCCTTCCAGCAGAGACCCTTCATCTTCCTGATGTAGACTCCATCCAGATGGCAGTGAGCTCAGGTCTTCTACTTTTGACTGGATTGTTTGGTTCTCCAGTGTGCAGATAGACCTTTTTTCTTTCACACCTTATTCTACAGGTGACCACTGTAAGCCTACCTTTTAAATCATATATATAATTTTTAATATTAAATGTTACTCTACTGAACTCTAACTGACATATACAGTGACTGAGTTAGGTATCCCTTCTTCATAGTGGCATAGTCACAACAATGGGGACAGAAATTGGCTATTGGTGATGAGAGATTTATTAATTCCTGTGCTGCTATTATAGATTACTACCAATTCCATGGTTTAGAACAACACAAATTTATTATCTTACAGTTCTGAATGTTGAAACCCCAAAGTGGGTCTTCCTCAGCTGTCGTTAAGGTGTGTTAATTATTTGTCAGAAATGTGTATCTTTTTGAATTCAGTTCCTTGAATTTTTCACCTTCTCAAAGCTGCCTACCTTGCTTGGACCCCTTCCACCATCAGTGCCAGCAATGACTGGATGAGTCTCTTCTCATCATGGACTGCTCAGATTCTTTTGCCTCTTTCTTCCTCATCAAAAGTTATTCTGGTTACATTGAGTACATCAGACCAATATGTCTATCTCTAATGCAGCTGATGAACAACCTGAATTTTAATTTGCAAACTTAATTCCTCTCTATCAAATAATCTACTATATCTGCAGGTTTTGGAAATTCTTCATCTCCATAGGGTCATTATTTTGCCTTCCAGTGGGACAAAAGATCCTTAGATATTACAGAGCTTTGTGGTTTTTAAAGTGCAGTAATAGCTGTAGTATAAAGGTGTTTCACAGGCGTGGTGAGGAAATTTGGGGAGTGCTTAAAAAACATTATCTGAAAAAGCTCGGTGGGGAATGTTTTTTGACTGAGAAATATAAATGACTCTCACCTAGTTTTTACATTTGTGGGTTCAAAAAAATAACTTAAAATATGTTAAAATTTACATATATGCTCAATATGCAGACTCTTTTCTTTGTCATCATTCCCTAAACAACATAATTTAAATGGCATTTTCATTGTTTTATGTATCATAAGTAAACTAGGGATGGTTTAAAATAAATGGAGGTAGTGGAATGTATGCAATTTATATGAAAATACCATACTATTTTATTTAAAGTACTTGAGATCCATTTATTCTCATATCCATGGGACTAGCCTTATGTGCACACTGAGAGATGACTGTATTAGGTTAGAATAAACCAGTATTTGCCAGTGTGATTCATGAGGGACCAGCATATCCTGAAGCAAATGGACACTGGAAGTGGAAAGTCCACTTATAAGAAGGAAGAGAAGCTAGCTTTTGGGTCTGCAGTAGGCAGTATCTGCCTCAGGGGAGTTATTTGAGGCTGAAGCAAGAAACTGTGTAATCATTTGGCATGAACTTTGTAAGGGAATAAGTCAAATTTATGCAAAACACATATGGTTTCTGCCCAATTTCTCTCCACTATTTTTGTTTTATTTTGTCTTATTTTACTTTTACTTAAAACAATAGAGTATTTTTGAAAAGCATCAAAGTCTGACTGCCATTGACTTTCATATATTTACATACCTAATATTTAAAATTTTAATATATAGTGCTTACTATTTCAACTGTGCTTATGTATCTCATAGTTAGATGGCTCAGTGTAACAAAAACTGGAAGATGAGATCACGATGGTGGATTATAAATGTTATAATGGAATTTCCTATTTCTTTTTGACATCCTTTTCATTCTATATGGGCATCTTTTTTTTCCTTTTTTTATTAACTGCTTGTTTATCTCAAAGTTACCATTTGATATTCCATTACTTCATGAACTGATCACAAAGCTTTGGAAAATTACTACCAATTCTAAAATAATTGTACCACTTATCATTACTCAGTCAAGAAAAATGGCCATTTATATGTGATTTAGCAATATTTAGATAGGCTGTTACACCTCTTCTTTTAAAATAGTCCTGATTGCAATGCAAATTGGAAGCTATGATGCCATTTCTCAAAATTGGAATGGCAATGCTCTTCTCAGGTTGAGATTCTCTGTTGACAGTGGGAACCTCAGAGAGCTGTATTCAATCATCTTTGGGTCTCTTCATTGAAAGGACCAATGTGTTATCTTTTCCATCAAGGCCATATCATATAGTCATTCCCATCACAATGGATAGCTTCCTTGTCTAACAGGAGTTTTATGGTTGCCTTCAGCTGCCAAGATAATCTCCACTTTTCTGCCAGGCTTGATACTAAGATTGGAGAAGCTGTTCTATAATCATTCAGTTCAATTCCACAAGCTTTATTAAATGCCAGTTCTATGCCAAGGACTGTGCCAGGACAGATAAAAGGGAATGATCTATGCTGCTAAGCAACTATGGTCTAAGTAGGTAGATGAATGACAGGATGGTGGTGTGTAAAAATGCAGTGAAAGCACAGGCAGAACAGAGGGAAAGAGGGATCACGGGTTGCTGTGAGGGAAGAGAATGTCAATCTGGATCTTGTTATATAACTGAAATATGAGAATGCTATTTCAAAACATAGCAGTGTTCCAAGAAGGGCAGAAGGTATTTGGGTAAGCTGAGGAGTACATTTGGGAATAGAGGTGCTACACAGGTAAGTTGCTCTAGATCAGGTTTCTCATTGGGGCCTGATACTTCATTATTGTAGAGGCTGCTTTGCATATTTAGGATGCTTAACAGCATTCTTGGTCTCAACCTCCTAGATAATAGCCAACACTCCTTCATTAATGACAACCAAAAATGTCCGGTAAAATTGTCAAATGTCCCCTGGGGTTGCCCTTTCCAGTTGAGAGGCACTTTCTAAACAGTAAAATGAGAAGAATACAGAATCCCAGTGGTACAGAAGAATAGGAGAAGGAGAAATAAATTCAGGGTGGAATAGGAGAAGGTGAAAGAAAAACAGTGTGAATGGGTGAAGTTCACCAGTGAACTTGGATCACCAATATGGGCTTCTTCATAGAGGACCCAGGTAACTGTGAGGGTGTCAAGCGAACTCTGAGCTTCTCCCTATGGTCAGGCTGAGTTTTATGGAGAACCTAGAAGAACTTTTGCAGCAGCTCCCCTTTTATGGGATGCAAATACTCAAGACAGGCACTCTACCCAGCTTGAGGAAATTCATCTGAAGCACTTCTTGGGGTCCCTTAAGCAGAGGATGCTGAGGTCTTGAAGGATTCTGTGGCTGCAGGGGAAAAGTAAAGGGTCCCATGTAAGGTACTCTCCATGCTGGACCTTTGGATGCTTGAGTGCCTCTGGGGAGCTGTTCAGGGAACATCAGTGTCCTGTCTACAGCCTGGCCTGCTCTGTGCACATCCCTAGGCACATCCCTGAGACTGCACTGGACATGCCATGGGAATTGTAGTTGGGTCCATGGGAAGAGATCTGCACCCAACCATCACTCTCCCCAGGCAACTCTTTCAAAAGAAAGTTATCTGCCTTTCTACTTTTTAATAACTTCATTAAACAGTATCAATGGTTAAAAAAAGGAAAAGAAAGTTAGGTTTCCAAGAGGGTTATCTTGGAAAAAGTCTCTAGAGGAAAGTATTTTTAACAATCAAGTATGCCTTCTGGCCAGCTTGAAGTGGTTTGCATTGCTGTAATGTAAATTCCTCCGCATATTACCTTTTTTTGTATACAAAGTGGGTTTGAGTGGTTGGGTTTAGCTTTTGGTGGGATGTTGAAAAGGCTTGACTTCTCCATATGGTGTAGAATACATTCATTCTAGTAGCTAATCTATAACTGGAAATGTTATAGAGAAATCCATCAGGGTACCTGGAGGGTACAGTAATCAAACAGGTAATAAAGTGTCCTCTTGCAGCCTGAGGCTTCAGTCAGTCACAGTATCACTGGGGGACACCAGCTAGATCTTGCTCTTAGGGATTCCTTAAAGGACATTGGGATCTCTCTGTGTATTCTCAGGAAGAAGCAGGAACAGAACAGGGAAAAGGAAGCAACTTCCACTGCAGGCACTGAATGTGCTGGTAGATTGTCCTGGAAACTTTTGATCTTGTTTTAACCTGTGAACTCTCTTTGATCTTTGCTTATCTAGGTTCAAAACCTTATACTGTTAGCAATTATTCATTGTTGAAAATGATAACTCAAAAAACTGACCCCTTTCCAGAACTCTGGTTCTGTTTGCAGGACTCTAGATGGATCTGCACATAGAAGAGAATTATAGGGCTTTTGTTCCTGTTACATATTAAAGAATGAAATGTCTATTTGCTTCCTTTTATTGTTTTTCTTTTATCTCAACCGTTCCATCCATGTTTGAGATTCAGGACTGGCTTAATGAATCTTTTACCATACTATGGCAAGTTGTTTACTGATTTCTTCTTCAGATGCAGCTGTCAGGTATTCAAACCATTAGCCAAACTGGCTCTCTATCAACTTCGTTTTTTCAAAATTCTGTCTCTTATACAGTGTTTTTGACTAGACTAAGCTTTCAGTCTTTTAATACTTTTGAAGCATGTGTATGCCACCATACAATTCAATTCAAGAAATATTTTGGTGCTTTCTCATTTGTGAGCTCTTCTACCGGATGCTATTGGGTTGTACAAAGATGAATAAAGATACACTGTTTTTTCAGTTTGAACTCCAGCGGGAGCTTAGGAGGCAGGGATGGTGTGCAAATTGCTTTGCCTTCCTTCTTTCAGGATAGTGTACACTGACCCAACTAGGTGGTTTGTGTTGGCTGCTTGTATGTCCTCTCCCCACCCTGCCACCCCATCTTCCCCTATAAATAAGTCTCCTTGACAACTAACTCAAAAACAAGACTAGATTATTATCTGAAATTAGAATCAATGAATGCATCACAGATAATTGCTATTCACTCCACACTGTGCCACTCAAAACCTAAGCATGTGGCTTTATCTCATGGATAATAAGACAAATGCCATTGTTTACTTCTGAATTCTCTATTGTTACATTTTTCCTCATTCCTGTGTATAACCTTCCCCTAAAATATTTTAAAATCCTAACTAAAACAATTTATTAGTGCATTTATAAAGTAAATTCTTTACTGAAAGAATTGCTATATTTCTACCAATTTCATCTTAATCAATTATAATTTCATTTTTACTAAGTCATCAGAACAACTACATTTTTTGCACTGGCTGAGTTATTTGGAGAAATGTCTAATTATGATGGACTTATGGCTTAGATCTAACAAGTGCTACATTTTACTGTGAAAAATGCTACTTTTGATCTGTGATTAGCTGGACAATATTTGCTACTTAAGATTGAGTTTGGAGTCTGACCTGGTGAAACTGTGAACTGCGGGCCACCAACATCTCATCTCCTCTTCTACCGTTGAAGTCTTTACTGAGAACTTGATTGTGGGCAGTGTGTCTTCTCCCAAAAATCCTTGGGATAATAAAATAAGTCTTCCTACAAAATGAGAGGGAGTCCTACACCAAGTGTGGCTGTCTGTGAAGCTGAGATTGAACTGAATTTTAAGGATACACGAAGAATGTCACTGGCTTTTGGGTGGAGGAGCCTCCTCAGGACCATGATTGTAAATTGGACTCTGAGAAGTACTTGAAGGGAGATCATCTTAATTTCAAAATCTCTGATCAAATATCAGATGTACCCTAGACAGAGCTTGGCCAATGAATTTAAGACCATGACAGAGACAAAGGACCACATATCCACAGGAAGGATGTGCCCACAGGAGATGGGACTGATGTAACATTTAAAGGTGGAGGGCTAGATATAGGAGGTTAATGCACAGCATCCTTAGGAGAGAAAGTCAGTAGAACGAATGGACTCTTATGGTCCTGTGGGCAAGGAAACCTATTGTTGTAACGCAAAAATGAGATGATGTCCAAAAAGAAAAAGGAATAAGCGCTTTATTTTTTATGCTGGTACCCAGTGACACAGATGCGATGGAGTTTGCAATCTGTGCAACAGGTTAAGCTTCTGACGGGGTTTATGAAGGGAGAGAGTGCAGTGCCAGAGTGGGGAGGTGGAGCCAAGGGGCAAAGGGGGCTTTTGTTGCCTTATTTGGTATTAAGGATGAATGTTGCAGTGACAACTAGCTCTGCAGGAGATTAACAGCTCTTGGTCCCTTCATTGGAATTTGCAAAGGTTGAGGACTTGCGAAAAGGGGTTTGCCTAGCTCCTGGAGTTTAAAAAAAAAAAACTAGGAACCTTGCATGCAGAACAGAATAGCGATGCTTTTGTTAGAGTACAACACCTATATAATGAGAGAGGATGCTATTTGTTATTTCTAGAGGCATATCTCAAAGCCATCTTCTTATTTCAAATGATAGTGAAGTATTGTGATCATTGGTTAGTGTGAGCCTGTTGCCAGGTGTCTAACAAAATTGTGTTGCTGGATATACAAAGCTGAGACTGGTTATCCAGAATAGGGCAGATGAGGACATCCGGAAACTCTGTCCTCAAAGAAAGAGCAACAACCTGCCTCATTCCGTTTCAATACACACATCTATGACCCTCTGCTGTCCTTATTCTTTGCCTGTATTGCACAATTTCATGCTCAGATGTGATGTGTGAATGAAAATTGGAAATATAAAAAATAGACTATGTGGAATAAAATTTTCATAAGTGGCAAAAAGACTGAGCTTTACATTGAAGTCCCCAAAGCTTTCTTTCACCTCACTAATGGCACCTACACTGTACATTATAGTTAATCTGAATATGATTTTATTGCTATGTTCTATTATTTAAAAAGTCCAATATTGTTTGGAATATCAGATTAATTCAGCACACTATTGTATTGCCATCTGGGCTTATCAGTAGCAACTATTTCCATTTCCAAGTCTTATTAAACCAAACACATTACAGCAATTTGTATGTGAAACATTACAGCATTACTAAAATTTATCCAGTGCTGAAAGCATGAGTTAAAATAAAGCACGCTACTTTGCTCACCTAAGCTTTTATTAACATTACAGCCTTGTCTGTAGAAGAATTTTCTTTTCAAGGACAAAAATTTCCTTACAGAAACTTCAAATTATTAAGTCAGTGACTCATACTGGGTAGGATCTTCTGTTTAAAGGAGTACAGTCTTATCACATGCAGAAAAAACATCACAGGAAAGATTAGTTCCACTTCAGATGTTTCTTTGGGTCTCGGTCTTTTCTCATGTTCCTGATTTGGTGGTTGCCCACTCTCCCCCCTGCTCATATTCCTGAGGACTTGAGTGTCTTATAAAATCTCAAAATGCTCTCATGCTGTCTCTGCTAAAACAAATCCTTGTGTCAGTTTCCTTTTCATATACTGTAGGAAAACCAAGCCATTTATTCCATGGAGTCAGACAAAATAAAGTCCTTGAGGTATGCATTCACTCTTCTGCAAGAGTAAATGGAAGTTTCTAAACTGACAACTCCCAACTTCCCTGATAATGCTCATCTTCTCAAAACCTGTACCTATCACGAACATCCGGAACAACCATAATTTAGGTAGTATTTTTCAGATCATATGCCTCCTTCATAGTCATGGTTCATTTCTCTGCTCTTCCTGTTTATATGGTCAGACTGTCCCAGAGGCATTTGGACTTCCATCCTTGAGCCTTTTTGTGTGGCTGCCCCTCTTCAGCTGTTAAGCAATTTTTCTCTAATAGGTCCCTCCAGTCCCTAGAAGTTTTAACCTGCGTAAAGGTCTGCTCAGTGGTCTGGAATGGAGTGATGTTTGTTGCTGCCTTCTGGGCAGAGGATGGCTGTTGTCCTCCAGCTGTGCCAGTGATGAATGACTGACTTCCTCCTTCTTATTCTCTCTTCACCTTCCCTGCCTTCCTCTAGGAGTTATCTGTGTTGAACACTACTTTTTGAAGCAGAAGAAAAACAGAAAAAGGGAAGGAGAATGTCTTATTTGCAAACAATTGGTGTGTTACCTTCACCCATCCCAGTCCTTTGCCAGAATGAAAGAAGAGAACCATAACAATAACTGACCTTACCCTTTCTTTACAACTACCTAAAAATGAAGTTTAAGATTTGTCAAGTGGGCTAGGAAAACACTTAGAGTATTCTCATCTTTAATTGCACTTTTAAACTCTCTCATTTCTTAAATTTATTTATATGCTAAGATAGCATTATGTCCATTCACACATTCAGTCTTGCTATTATAATAATCACTTTTTAAGGTCCTTATAATTTGTCTGTTGCTGAGAGCAGATGACACAAAATCTGATATGTTAGGGTTTGGCATGCACATGTTGGTAGGATGAGCAAGAGACACACGCAAAACCCTTTTGTTACAGTAGAAGGAAGCATATAATTTAGTGTGAGAAGGACTGATGCAGATATAAATGCTGCAAAGTTTCTCAGAAACGGAGATCAATATAACCTGGAGTGGTTGGGAAAAAATCCATTTATATAGTAAAGCTTTGGAAGCCTTAAATGCCAGGCTCCCTGGATTGTGCTTATACTATCGATTATGGGAACTTTTTGAAAATATGCTCATACTCTCAAAGGCTTTGTGTGAGCGCACAAAGGCACCTAGGGGCTGTGAAGGAAGTGGCCCCCTAAAATGTGAATGAAGACTTTGTCTAGCCAGGGAAGGATTTTCTAGACCTCAAATGCAAGTGTAGCAGAAATAAAGAAAGGGAAATGTTTGTCACACTGAAACTAGAGGGGTGGTAGGGTAGAAATGGATTATGCCAGGTCAAGTTTGGGTGAACCAGCTGTTCAACAGGTGAACAGGGGACAAGGAAGCATGATATATTACAATGATAGAAGCCAGGTGTAAGCTCTGGAAAGACAGCACACATGTTATTTATCTCAGTGGGCAGAATGGCAGTCCTACAGGCAGCTGGAGTAAAGACTGAGCCATCAACGGAACAGAGAGAAACCGATGAGTTTGGGAGTAGTTATCAGTAGTGTCAGTGGCATTCCACATGGTAAGGTTAGGCATTTGGGGATGCAGTGCAAAAATTCAGAAAGACAAATATTTTTGACCTTAACCTATGTAATTTTAGTTTGGGGGTCTGACATTCATTTTGAAGTATCGTGGGTAGAAAGGAGTCCACTTTGATTTATTTCTACTCAGAAAAGTATAGAAAAAGGTCAACTGTGAGCCTCAACTCTGTCACCATAGTTTTAAACTATTGATTTGATTTATATTCAGAGACATCCTCTTTTGAGTTACAATATTTCCTGTTATCTCCGAACTAACCTCCAGAAATAGGAAGAGGAATAAGGAAGCTCTCTGTGTTACCGGGCAGTGTTATTTCCACCCAACTTTTTATCTGATCCAACTAATGAAGGCCCTGTCAGGAGCTGAGATAGGAGATGTTATGGGTGAGACAGAGAATAGAGCTCTAAATGGTCATAAATTGATATCTATTCACCTTCATGCTTGACTTTGAGTCTAATGACATCAATGCCCAGGGAAGGTAGGAGAAGGTGGTCTTAAATCATTACCTGAAAAAAAAAGTCTCTACAAGAAGTCCAGTTTTAAACTCATTAAAGTATACTGCCAAAATACTCTAGGATATCAAATTAACCATTAAAAATCTTTGAAAGTCAAGTTGAAAAACTAGAACACTTTTTTCAAATCTTTTGATATTCCATTTTTGAAGTGAATGAAACTCAGAGCTTTATAGTCCCCTCCAGCTTCCAGCCAGGCTGAAGGGAACATTAAAGAACATTTGCTTAAACCACTCAAATGAAGTTTAAGCAGTTATTTTAGAAAAAGAACTTCTGTAGAATAAGTGTGATCCAAGCTTGAGACTCAGAAAATACAATCTGTGACTACTGATATGTGCAACTGCAGGACGATTTGGAAGATAAATATTTTGGTACATTGTTTAACACCACTATACACGTAAGGTGAAATTAACCATTCAAATATTTTCTTAGATAGAATTGTATTTTATAAAAAAAGAGACCAATTCCCTTTTTTCTCACACTTAGTTTAATGGCTACAGAGTATGATCTTTGAAGTCAGAAAGACACAGGTTCAAATTTGTCTCTGTTGTTACCAGTTCAGGCACCTTCTACTATTTTCTAATTCTTAGTTGCATCATCTGTAACATGGGAAAATTGTATTCCCTGTAGCACAGAAGTATTATAAGAATTAAACCAGTCTATCTAATAGATATAGATATAGATATAGATATAGATATAGATATAGATATAGATATAGATATAAAACATGATTAGGACAATTCCTGGCATACAGAAGTGCTTCTTGATTTTCATCAATCATAAAAATCAAAATTGACAAAAATCCCTTTGATAGCTCACTTTTTTTCAGCAAGCTTCTATGATGGGTGCTGGTTTATAGCGACTTGAAAGATCTTTACATTGACAAGGCCAGAATAACTTTTATGAATTATTTCAGAAAGAACTAATTTTTGTAATGTTTAGTATCATTCAAAAATGGAGATAAACTTTTTATGATCTTCTATTTGATGAATATATTTGTGATATAAGTAAAAATAAACTTCAAGAGTTTTTCAGTATAGGATTAACCCATCTAGCTGGTTATTGTGATTGATTTCACTTAGAAGATACTCAAGTATAGTGAGGTCCTAAATGGAATTTATTGTTTATGGTGTTCCTTGTTTATAGACAAGCTTCTGTGTAAGTAGACATACACAAAAAGACATAGATGAATTGACTTTCCAAAATGTTTTAGAAGTTTTCAAGTATAAATATCAGGTTGACTCTACCAGATACCAATTTATTCTGATAAATAATATTTTCAATAATATTGTAGGGAAAGATAAATGTAAGAGAGAAAGAAAATGAACTAAATTAGTTCTAATCATGCTGTTACTGAGATTGATAATAATGCCAATAATGAACAATTTCTCAAATTTGACTGGGAGCTATTTCTTCATCTGAAGACTAAATATTGTCAGAGAATAAAGAAAGGGAAAGATTTAATATTTTTTGGACATCTACTACTGTCAGACAAGGCATTCTACATTTTGCATCTTATGTTATTCTCACAAAGATTCCTGGACACTGTTTCACTGCCAGTGTTCCACAGGAAGACAGTCTGTCTCTGAGAGGTTACAGAACCGGCTAACATTGTGCATTTAGTAATAGAATGAATGAATGCTCTGGTCATGAATCCATACTATTGCACCATTTGTGACACAGTGCCATTCCTATTTCGAAGATAAGCCAGTGACTAGACTATCACTGATCTTAGTTCTGAGAGAAGAAGCTTCTGGTGGGAAGAAGTGAATCTTGAGTGCCCTGTCTTCTGCAGAGTTTCTCTCATCTGCTGGCCACAACTGTACAACCACCACTCTACCAGCAGGTCACACTCAAGGGACTCATCTTCACAAAATTTATTTCCTAAGCAGAATAGGAAATAACAGATGCAGCATGTGCACTGGCTGCCTCTGAAAAGAGTGGAAAGGATCTTTGGTTGTCTTACAAAGAAAAGTACTTCACTGTAAATGAAACTCCCAGCTGAATACCTCATATATCATGTTTCTAATAGCACATAAAGGCTTTTCCCTCACAAAAGCAGGGTAGCCCTATGATTCCAGTGGCATCCTTATCTGTATATCAGTGTGAAGTGGGAGGTCTGCTCTACGCACTTTATACTGAAGTACAAAATGATTCATCCACATTTGAGCAAAAGCAAGAGAACAGCTGACTGACCAACTAGCCAGAGAGCACAAACTGAAGTGAGGCCAGAGGGAAGAGGTATCTGCATGGTGTTAGTGATCTTTTCAGAACTGTGACAAAATGCTTGGTATCCACAATTTAAAGAAGAAGAGGTTTATTTTAGCTAACAGTTTTGGGGGTTTCAGTCAATGGTTGGCTGGCTCTGAGGCAGAAACATCATGGTAGAAGAGTGTGGTAGAGCAAAGCTGTCACTTCAAAGCAACCATGAACCATAGAGAAAGGGAAAGACAGAATTTTAAAAAAGATTATAGGAAGGCATGCCCCACAGTGACATACTGCCTCCAATTGTGCCCCACCTCCTAATAGCACTTTCAGCTATGAATGCATCAATGGATTGATTCATTGGTGAGTTCCCAAGACCTAATCTTCTTTCAAAAGTCCTACCTATGAAGATATGAGCCTCTAAGAGGAATTTCTAGATCTAGAGCACAGCATACATATTTTACTTTGCTATTTCTTCTTACTCTGTTTTGTGGTGATATGTACCCCAACTGTGAATTCATCCTGTCCTAGGGTTGGTCTTCTAAGATCAATGACTCTTGTCTGCCTCTAACTCAGGGTCAATTTACCCTTCATGCCTGTTTAGTTGTAGGTTTTCCCTCAAACTGGATCTAGAGCATACAACTTGGAGTCTAGGAAAGTCTTGATTTTGGCACTGGAATCCTCTATCCCAGGAAATTTTGCCATCATAGGCATGTCAGAATGGTCATTCACCCTACAAGGTCCATCTTGGTAATGTGGCTTGAATCCCCTTAGCATTACACTTGACACAGATTTGCTAAGTTTGAATCTTCAAACAAAATTGCTAAAGTTCTTTGACTATTGCTGGATGTTTTAATAAACTGAATTTGGGATACTTGATGCAAAAATTATTTTAAATAATGCAATTTTGATTATTAGGTCCCTCACATCTTTTGAGAATGAAATAAAATGATTAAAATTTCAATTCATTAGAGTTCTCTTAATATCAGATATTTTGGGAAATTATCTTCAACTAAAATGAGGAAGTAGAAGGAGTGGAGAAACTCTAGGCTGGTCATATGAGGGTAACTATTTTATATAATGGGAAAGCATTCTGTGTTCCTGTTTGCTTTCACTGGTTTGAAGGGATGAGGCACAACCAGTTACCTAAATATATAAATTATAAAGCATATCTCCTTTCATTCCAAGTCATTATCACTCTTGCAAGGTCTTTGTCTAACAGCAGTTTTGCACGGTCCTTGGAATTCTGTTATTTGTGAGTAAAACATTTAAATAACAATACTAATAATTGATATGAAAGTACATATTATTGTAATGAAATGATTTATTTAACTAGTGAAGAATGGACTTCTGTTCTAAGTTGGATTGAGTTTCATTTTGCCACAAATGAAATACCAGTTTTATTTCATGACATTTTTAATTACTTGTATTTAATGCAGGATAATAGCCTTTAAAACAAAGGGGAGATGTCCATTATGTTTAAGCATAATGAAGAACTCTGAAGAGCAGAATATAGAACAAAAACATTGTTTTTATCCATCATAGGTAGTCAGGAAGAAGGAGAGAGAGAGAGAGAGGCAGAGAGAGAGAGGCAGAGAGAGAGAGAAAGAGACAGAAAGAGTATGCAAAAGAGCACTAATAAAGAATATTCCAAAGAGTTTCTTAAATCAAGCTAAATACTTGTGGGAAATACTTGTGGGAAAAACAAAGTTTCATAAAATTAGTTTAAATCCAGGCAAGCCTCCTTTAAGAATTTTAAATAAAGACCAATTCTTGATTGCATGGAATTCCGTGTCCTGCTTACATGGACTGTCATGTGGCAGGAATCATTTAAACAAGAATATAGCACTTGTTACTCCCAGATGTGTGGCTTTCTTCTGTGACACATGATGGGTAGGCAAGAATAGTTCACATGTCGTTTAGTTCATCAGAAAATAAGCATTTTTCTTAAAATGGTAGTTTATGATGCTCCTTTGGTAGGGGTTGTTATGAGAACCTGTAGTCACCAGACAGAGATAGTCAACAAAGTAAAGGAAGCAGGATTATTGCATGTATGGAATGTTGGAGCCATGAATGAGACCAGAACTTGCGTTAAAAAGCCTGTTATCGTCTGTTTTTGTCATGCTTTGGGCATCCAGGTGCAGGGGGCAACCAAAACTTTTGGAGTGGGGGGATCTGAGCTCCATCACTTAATAGCAAGGCAACTTTAGACAAATCACTTAGCCTCTTTGATTCTTGTTCTCACCTACAAAATAAAACCTCTCTCACAGGGTTGATATGAGTATCAGATGAGATAATGTCTGAGAAAGTACTTTGTAAACTCTTAAATGCTACACAAAGGTTAACTATTTTCCCATAATGTGGTTTATAATTGCATGTATTTAAGTATTCCATGAGTCACAATGTTACCTCCAAAACCCAAGGACTGATATAAGTTATTCTGTGACACTGATATTAGTTCTCTCCCCAGGTACAAGCATTATAAAAGGTTAGCACTATATTAAGTAATAGATCTATTGCTCTACTAAATTATTCATGATTATGTGTTCAGTGAATGATTGGTTTGATAGAAATAATCATCAGGTGTTCTCAAGGCTTTGGAGAGAAAGCAGATAAATGGCATAAGGTTTCTTCAGTTTGACGACTTTGCTCCCATTAAACATTAACAAAAACCAATTAATGGATTCTTGATGGAAAATGCCATCAATTTCCAACCTGGAGTTTTTAAGAAATCACCTGTTCTTTGAGGTAATAGTTCTTTGAACAAATCAAAGCTTTTCAGTAAGAGTTTCTGACTAATGAATAATTTCAACCATTTTCTAAAGACTGGGATATTTTTAAGGTACTGGTAATTGAAAGTTGGGCCTTCACGTTGATCTACATCCCTGGCCCTGTTTTGTTTTGAGATAGGTTATAGTTTTTAATAAAAAGGAGAAAAACAATTTCTTTCTCATGAAAAATGTATGTTTAAATTTCTGTTAATGTTGTGATAATGAATGAATGAATGAACAAGTTTAATTAAAAGCTGTATGCTGAGCCTTTTCCTACAAACTAGTGCCTCCATTTCTAGCCATGACTTTTCTAGGAGGCTTTGGGACTATGAAAATCATAAACATAACATGAGAATTTCACTTGGGTCCCCTGTTGTCACCTCAAACTTCTCATCTCTAAAATTAAACCAGTTTTTTCTTACCCCACCACAGCGACCCACTAATGCCCTTGTTTCTACATTTCTTCCCATTTCTCTTGCTCAAATTCTTCAGAATTGTATTTGTTTTTTAATCTTCCAATTCAGTGCTACCTCAGTTCACGAACTTAGTTCATTCCATGTGTCTGAGGGAAAATGGCCATGGTAGTGTTCTTTCCCTGATGTAGAGTTTGCTAACTGAAGCACAGTTTTGTTCAGAAAAAGAAGCGCTCATGAACTGAGGTATTACTGTATTTCTTAATACAATATCAAGGAAGTCTTGACTATCAACCCATTGAATCATCCCTAGCATGATTTTTATTAGCTAGCAGATCTTTGAGAAATGAAGTTCTTTTATTCTTCAATTTCCCTGAATTCAATAGGTTAAACCTTCCCTGTGTCCCTTTGCACTTGTCTCACCCAGCTTTCATGCTTGTAGTGTCAGTGTCAGCTCTGCTTTCAGTGGTCTACACGTTCCAATGCTTCCTGAATCTTTTCATGATCCCTCTTTCATGACAGTGTGTTTTTTTAATACAGAGATCAATGACTTTTTTTTTAAATACAGAGATCAATGCTCCCTCAAGCACATTTTGGCTTCTGCTGTAGAATTTTTTGTCATATGTATTTCCCAGATTGTGTAGGATTCTCTGCTTCTGCTTCCCTAAGTTTGGCCACCTCAGCCCTTTGCCTGACACCTCTTGCAATTCTTAATTTCCAGTCTCTCTGAGTTTGACCTCCTCCTTGCAGGGGATTTGGGAAACCTAGAACAAGATGGATAAGAAGCTGCTTCAAATAAAACTAGAAATTCCATTCAATTCAGCTATTCTCTTCTAGGTGTCTTCCTGAAAGAGTTAAAGATGTCATACATGGGTATGATGCATACATACTTTATAGTGACACAGTTCATAATAGCTAAATCTTGGAAGTGACCTATATGTCTATCAACAAGACAAATGATTAAAGTAAGTGGCATTTATTACATAGTGAATGCTACTTTCCTATAAAGAAGGGTAAACTTGAATAATTTGTAGGAAAATGGATGTACATTGAAACCATAATACTAGGTGAAATAAATCAGAAACAAAAGTTAAATATCACATGGTTTTTCTTATATAAGAAACTCAAAACATGAATAAAGAAAAAAATTGGAAAAGATAAATTTTTTTCGCAAAAGAGAAGTAGGGGAAGTGAGAGAGTAGAGGAAGGGAATACAAAAAGAATTAAGATTTGTTGTGTATATGTACCAACTTCCAAGAGGAATGTAATCATTATGTACTGTAAACATATAGAAAGAAAAATAAAAACTGAAAAAGCATTGAAGTTTATTAAATTTGGCTTCAATTTCAATTTCTTTGTTTAGAAAAGACCCTCTTTTTCTTTTGTGAAAAAGCAAATAGACCATTTCCATTCTAGTGGAGAAAGCAGTCGGCCCAACTTCATGTGTACAACCCTGAACCTTAGAGAGTGAGCAGAGAAAACTGAGATTGTATTCTATTGATCACACACATGTTATCAGGAAGCACAGAGCACAAATTCAGTGTGTACTTCAGCAGGTCTGGGAGACAGAGAGAACTTGAGTAGCCATAACTATTAACAGGAGAAGAAGGATGTGGAGAGAAGATGGAGTTAGGACTGAATATTCCCCTGAGAAACCCCAAAGCCAGAGATTATTCAACCTTGTAACTTGATCTGTGCTCACTCACCTAGAAACTTCAGGAAAATAGTAAATTGAGTTAATTAAAAATAACAGTTCCCAGCTCATAGATGCATTTAAAAATGCTAACAAGTTAATTTCTAAAAATAATGAGCTAGCGGAGTAATTCAAACAAGTGGATTTTGTAGCTCGTACTGTTTAATAATTATGTTGTCTTTTGAGGTCAGTAGATGTGACTGTGCTAAATGAGATAATGTATGCAATGCAACTACCATGATTTCTAGTAGCTAGGATGTCCTTAAGAAATGGAATGCTTTTATTTTCCCCTTTTCTTGCATTCAATAGGTTAAAGAAAAACACAGAATTAAAAAAGGTTTTAAATCTCTTTGCGGGAGGTTATGTTCTAGTTCATGGGAATCTGAAAAGCTCTCAAGAAGTTAAACAAAACATGAGGATAAAAAGCACAAGGGCAAGTGTTTGTTACACCTGTCTCAGGTATACAAAGTGGGTATGAAATACGGAAATGGATAAGTTCCGCATGAATACTTTCGGACTTCACTTTCTGTGATGGCTGTGTCTTAATGTTGCCCCAAAGCCTCATCTACTCATAGATGGAGTGCGTTTAAGGTGACTAGATAAGAGTGCATGATGTTGGGACTAATAATGGGATGCTGGGATTAAGGGTGCCCCATCCTGAGTGTGAGTGGAACTGCCCAAGAGATGGGTAACACAATGGAATGTAAAAGGAATATTGCATGAAAGAATGTACATGAGTCTTTGAGAGAACCAGGGGCAAAATGTTATGATTCTAATGTAATATAATATTGATAGACTTAATACTGGTTCTTAAGGATTGTTAAACCTGTGCTGTAATGTTCAAGTTGTGAAATGGTAAGAATAAGCATATGTTTATATCTGGAGACAGATTTTTAAAAATGCATCTGGTTGCCAAGTTGACAAGTGGTGGCTTATAATGGCTGATATACTGTGTCAATCTGAGAAGGTTACACCAAGCATAGTAGATCAGACCTGTAATCCCAGAACTCAGGAGGCTGAGGCAGGAAGATTTTTGCAAGTTTGAGACCAGCCTGGACTACAAAGTGAGCCCAAGGCCAACCTTAACTTCATAGCAAGACACTGTCTCAAAAAGACAAAAAAAATTTGAGTTTAAAAGTTTAACTAAGTCATTCATCAGTGATCCAGGGTCTCACTTTGTAAACATCCTGGGTCTGTGCAAGAGGACTGCAGGGAGGTGGTGTGAGTGCTACACCCACCCTAGGGGAGTGTAGCTTTCTTACAATATAAGGGAGGAAAAGAGGCTTGTTTCCCTCTTCCATTCTTGCTGCTTTTGCTGTCTTGAAGTGTTGCCCTTATGCCATGCCTCCATGCCTTGGATGGATTATGGACTGAAACCTCCATAAACTGTAGCTAAATAAACCTTTCCTTCAAAAAGAAGAAAAAGAAAAAGAAAGAAAGAAATAAAGAAAGAAGAAGAAGAAGAGAAGGAGCAGGAGGAGGAGGAGGAGGAGGAGGAATGCAAGCTGCTGCTTTTGCTTTTGCGTGGTCACTGCTTGCTGCTTTCTGCCTACCATGAACTATTTCTCCTCTGTGACACCCCTTTGCCATACCACCCTTCCTTGAAGCCAGCCAATTATGAACTGAAACCTCTACAAACTGCGAGCTACAAAAAACCTTTTCTTCTTTAACTTTTGGTGTTGGGAATTTTGTTTCAACAGTGAGATAAGTAACTAAGACAGATACCTTACTGAGAGCAGAATTGTTGTTGTAACTCTACCTGACTATGTGGTTCAGGAGCCTTTGGAGCTGGCTTGTAGGAAGAGTTGGAAAAGGTTTTGAGACACCAACTGAAGAAGCAGCCTTGAAATGCTTTAAGCTGTACTTGATGTGATATTCTGATTTCAGAAGACCAAAATGCTAATAGAAATGCTGCTGGAAAAGTCCAGGCTCAGGAGGCTTCTGTTGGGAAGGACTGCATTGGCTGTTGATTTCTGGACAATGTGGGTTATCCCTTGGCAGAAAGTCTGCCTGCATTTTGCTCATGTCTGGAGGCTTTGCCTGAGAGAAAGAATAAAGGCAGTAGACTAATCTGGAAGAAGAAATTTCAAAGCAGTCTAATGTTGAATAAGTGGCATGGCTACTGTTGGGGGTGTTTAGCCAGATCCATGTTGAGAATAAGAGCAGCGAGCTCAGTGGAATGATTTAAAATGTTTTGAATTTGGCCAGAAGGGATATGGTGACTGCAAAGATGTAGAATAGGAGAACTTTATTGCTGAGAAGGAATGAGATGATAGAAAAGACAACCTGAAGATATTACAAGAACTAGCAGGAGTCTAGCCTTTTCAGGCTTAAAATTGCAAAGATGAAAGACTTTGCTTTGAGAAAAGAGGCCCAGAGCACCATGTTCCAGAGTGGTGGCATCCTGAAGCATTTATTTCTCAGATTACAGTGCTCAGTGCTTCAAGGAACTGCCCCCTACAGTCAAGAAAGAAGGAAGCCTCTCCTCTGCTCCAGCTAGTGGCAGACCTTGGTGTCATCCATATGGTGCTGGTTTAAGTGTATGCAGCATGCAAGAGTTCCTGGGGTCAGGGAGGCCTCCACCCAGATTTTATAAGAATGTCTGGGAGACCAGGCAGTGTGCTCCTGGGAGGGCAATGTACAAAGGTGTGAATGTGAGGCCAAAGGTGCAGTGGCGGCTCCAGATGGTTGGAGAAGCCAGGGGCAAAGATTGAAGAAGGTTGCAAGGAGTGAGCAAACCCAGACCAAGAGAGAAGCCTTGAGAACTGTTGCTACATGCAGTGCTGTAGAGGCAGACTCACCCACTTCAGAGTTCACATTCTGCCACAGATTGCCTCGCATGCTGGACATGGAAATACATGAGTGAATGTTTTCTCAACTAGATTGTGGACTTGCTAATGTCCCATTCCTTTGTATCCCCACATTTCTACCTTTTGGAATGATAATGCTTATGTTTTGCCACTGTATTTTGGAGGTCTTTTCATTTGTACAGGGGTTTACAGTTAAAAGTTTGTCTTAAGCCTCAGAGGAGTCTTTGGACTTGGACTTTTCAGCAATGTTGAAACTGTTAGGACTTTCCTAATGTTAGAGATGAAGTAACTGCCTTTTGGATAAAGAAATGTGCATGAATCTTTGGTGAGCAAGAGGCAGAATGTTATGGCTTGTGTCTAGATATTGCTTCAAAATTTCATGTGATCATAGAGTGAGGAGTTTCAAAGGTGGCTAGATTATGGTGTGTGATGCTGGGACTAAGAATAGCCTGCTGGCATTAAGGGCATTCCTCTCTGGGTGTGGGTAGAACTGCCCAAAGACTGCTGTGTCACTGCTTGCTGCCTTCTGCCTACCATGTCCTGTTTCTCTTCTGTGATGTCCCATCTGCTATGCTACCTTGCCTTGAAGCCAGCCAACTGTGAACTGAGACCTCTATAAACTGTGAGCTGCAGTAAATCTTTCCTCCTTCAACTTCATCAGGTATTTTGTCTCAGCAGTGAAAAAATACATCTAAAACACTCCCAACCCCACCATATCCTACTATATAAGGATATATTTGTGCAGATGACCGTCTTTGAGAAAGGCAATATGTGGAATTCCAAATGTGTAAAATAGGAAAATGATTGGTGATGACTCTACTACAAAGATTCTATGCTCTCACAAATACCTAAGTTAAGTTTAAAAAATTGTAACAGGCATCTGTTGCATTAATTGAGTTTTGTCTGGATGAAAATAATACTAGTATACAGCTGAAAAAATCTTCAAAAATTAGAAATTTCTGGTGTTGCTACTTTTGTTTTTCTTCTGCTTTTGGATTTTTTCTTAAGATTTGTTTCTTAAGGGAACAAATCTTAACAACTTCCCTAACTCCCCAACCTACTGGTGCATACTATTGTATTACCATTTCTGAAGATCTTCTCTCTATATATTCTCTATGCTTGTGGTCCCTGACTTACAAATGTTCCATATGTAATTTTTAGCTTTGTAATTATGCAAAGTGATAGCATTCATTAGAAACCATAATTTGAACTTTTATGTTTTTCTAAGCTTGACATGCATATGTGACGCTATATTCTCATGTGATTGTGGGTAGTGGGAGGGAGCTACAGCTCTCACCTGTCGCTGCGGTCCTCTACACTGTTTGAGCATACTGTATGTTCTGCAAGCTAGGATATTCCATTGGTACATTTTCCACTTATGATATTTTCAACTTATGATCTGTTCAGAATATTTTCAATGCATGGTGTAACCTCATCATAAGTGGAATAATATGAGTATTCTACTTTCAAAACTATTATCAATTATTTAAGCAAATTCCTCATTATGTCTTATTTCTTTACAATTCTATTCATGATAAAATTTTGTATATTTTATACGTGGGAAAGAATTGGCATTTGGAAATTTTTCTCTCCATCATAACTGATTCATGACATATTTTTGAAGTCTAGGTGCTAATATTCTTCTTTTTGTCATTGTATAAAATTCATCTGCCAATGAATATATACACATATGTGTGTGTATTTATAGCTTAGATTAAAAGCCACAGATTAAAAATTTCACTGGTTTAGTCACATAATTATCAACATAAAAAGATATCTGGCTGTATATATGGCTTATAAATGACACTTTGGAAATGTGTTTGAAAACTTGCCTCTCAACATCATGTAATTATCAGAAAGATGAAGGTAAGGATTTTGGGGCAGAAATCCCCTAGAGTTTTATTCTCTTGTCTTGTCCAGATTTTAAATAACTATTGAGGATTATGGTAGCAGTAGAAAATATTTACCGATGACTTTCATGTTGAAACAGAATGACAGAATGTGTTACAACTTATCATTGACTGGGAATGAGGTATTTTTTTTCTATAATATATTGAAAAACAAATATTCTTCAATGCCAATTTTTAAAAGGTAAAATGTCAGCAAGGATTTTTATAGTCCACCTTTATGTATATTCTAGAAAATAAGTTACCATGATCTTTATGGCTAGTCAAAGGCTTTCAATAAAACACAAGTGGCTTTGATTTCCAATTTGTGTTTGGTTATGAAGCGAAGAGACACATTTAACTTCATGGATAGAAAGCTTCCCTAAAAGATAACCATCCTGCATTGATGTAGTACATTAAGAGTCATCTAGAGACTGTTTGCAATTATGATGAAGGATTGTGGTAATAGGAGTGTGTGAGTCAGTACTCCTCCAAACAGCATTTATATGAACAAATCATTTAGAGAAAGCATCTTTGAAAGGATGGATTTTGGCTGATACTTTGGGGTCTCCTGTATGTCTAGTGTTTTGCATCTGAATCTGGAATTTGTTATTTCTTCTGCTTGCTCAATTTTTGAGAATAAAAAGGTTTGATATCTGGCAGGATCTTTCTGGCAACAGCAGGTCATCCTTTCTATTTTTGAGTCCCCAGGCCACTGTCTTATCATTAGAACCCTTAACAGATTGTCTTGAAATTGGTGGCTCATCTGTCTTGGTTGCTTGCTGAATTCCTCAGGGTGACCCTGTTGCTGCTGCTTGCTTAGAGTCTTTCTACTTAGCACAGTGGCTGGCATGTAGTGTCTGGATTAATGAATGAGAAGTCACATGTTGACAGTATGAGCAAATTGCCCCATGTGTTTAATGAGGTGGCAACTGTGTCTTTTGGAAGAGTTCAAAAGGTAATTCAGGTAACCTTCAGATAAATGACTTATCCAAATGCTCAGGCACATAGCAATTTCAAACATGGCAATTCTGCTTGTTACCACCTCTCTAATGACAAAAGCCCTCTTTTATAGTTCTCAATATCCCTATAATATAATATAATATAATATAATATAATATAATATAATATATAATATAATAATATATAAACATCTCTACTCAAAACTGTTGGTTCCATCCGTTGCCTGATCTTCTATACTTGCTGTTTCATAGTATTATTGAAGAGAAATGCCAGATGAAGGTAAAGAATTGGAAGAAGGTGGAGGGTAAGGGCAAGAAATGAGCAGTAAAGGAATTAGATGTCTTTTTTCATCAGTTTAAATATGATCCTTATGCCCTGGGGAGAAGTTGTTTAGTATTTGTAAATGTTTATCTTTAAAATAGAGGTCAAGTGTTAACTTTTATGGGGCAAAGCTAGTAAAAATCTAGGAGAACTTTTCCTATAGCAACCGGTCCCTTGAATTTGTAACTTTCAAATGCTCCTAATTGGAAATCTAGGAAGATTCCAGAGGCCAGGAATGATTTCTCCAGTTGTTGTTCTTCCTATTGACCAGGAGTGTTGACAACGTCAACATAAACCTTTTACTCTGTCTTCTTCTACCTGGGTTCAGGTTATGCGATGTCGATGAATTTAATTTGATGATATTATGCCATGACATTGTGTCAATATGCGATGATGTGTTGTGATGGCACAGCGTCATCACGTGGTGACGCAACATCATGACGTAAGACGTCACACCGCCAGTTAATGAAGTGATTTCTGGAGGTTTTAAAATGGTGCAGTAATCTACAATTATTCAAATAAATTTTGAGATGTCGGGTAGCATGGCATCTGAACTGTAAATTAAGGTTAGAAAATATTTCTTGGCTCACTTATGACTCGCTTCTACTTGCATATGTCTCCTAGAAATTGTAACTTTAGTTCTTACAGAGGCTTAGAAATCAAAATATAATTCAATTAATAGAGTCCTCCTATCACAGGTTCAATCTCTATTCACTTTCTTTTGTCTCTGGAATATGAGCTGCAGGAAAATTTAAATATAATTTCAAAATATGATTTAGAAAATGTAATATACTCTTAATTTGCATATTTGTTAAAATTCCTTAGAACCCCAGTGCTCCATATAAAATGATTTATAGCTGAAATTATATTGTAACTAATATCTTTCATATGCATACATTTTATAATAATATTCTTATAGTAAGATTCTAATAATATAAATGTATTTAAAATTAGGAGAAATGATTTGTAAATTGTGTGTGTGTATGTGTGTGTGTGTATTGATCTGGGAAAGTCTTGTGTCTATTTTCTGCCTCAGTTTTATCTTGAAAATGGAATTAACATATTGTTTTCTAATTTTACCTGGATATTGCATAAGCCAATGATAGAGTATAAATGTCCTTTGTGTTCTTTGGAACAACTGTTATGCAAGTTAAAATAATATTAAATACCTTTTCCAGAGCCACATAAACTGTATTTAAGAACTTGACATCAAATGAAAGAAATACTTACTAAGTTATAACTAAGGAATGTTTTATTTTTAATACAATCTTTTTCCCCCTTGATTGCTTCATTTTTAAATTTATGTTTTCAGAAATGAATTAAATGTGGGTGTAAACAAGACAGTATATACACAAGGTTTTATTTGTGTTATTTACATTTTTGCTAACTCCTTCTGTCCTGTAAATGTGTGTGTTTTTAAGTAGTAAAAGGAACTTTACAACCCCTATTAGGGGGGATATAGTCTGAGGAGAGGTTCGAATGTCCCTTGTTCACATTTAGGTTTGGTTGATCATAATCCAGTGAATATTGAAAAAGCCTCAAATGTGGCAAGGGTTCTTCCTTATTTCTGTTTTTCTATGGTAAAATGGAGAGATTGCTTTGTTGTCTTAAAATTCACATTTGCTTCATCACTCATTCTGTAACTCTAGTAAAGAATGCACTGATATTTCTTGTCTTCTGAAAGTGATACGTGACTATTTGATGGAGTTTGAAGTGGTGGCTGATTACTTTTGAATACTGAAGCACCACTGGTTGGCAGTTCACATCTGCAGCAGAGAAAGACAATTAGCAAATTTGTGAATTATCTTTGGTTTACACATTAAACAAGCAGAGTAATTCTTTATAACATTAACCAGCAGGCTGTGGCTTGATTGCAGGATATTGTTGCTCATTAATAAACAAGGCTATTTTAGATATTGCCAATGCCTGTGCATCTTACTTGCTTGCTTTTATTTTTTCAATTTTTATTTATTTTTAATTTTTGCATCTTAGTTGCATTATGTGCTTGTCTCTATGACTACCTAAATAATCTTTAGGGCACAATATTAAAAATTATTGAGACTTCTAAGACATGAGGGTAGAGCATTGGACCAAGTATGCAGTGCATATGAACATGGGGCCCTGTATAGCTGTGGAGGCTGTATGCTTACGTGACCCTGGCAGTCTTCAATCTGGAGCATTGCATCCTATGGGCTGATTCATAGTTTCTGTAATTGAAGACCCATTTGTCTGATCTGTAGCTTTAGTTGGATCCTTTAAAGTGAGTTTCGAGTTCATTATAATACTTTTATTTCCCTCTAGGTTATAATTTTGACTAGTAGTGATGTGTGATAATTTCTTGATTTTCTGTACTCAGGAAGAAAACCTAAAGCTTCATTAAAACAATCTTTTAAGTAACTCGAGTTAATGAGGCTTAACTTTGAGAAAGGCTCAGTTTAAATTTAAGGAAGCTGAATATCTTTTTAAAAAACCGTATTATTTATACAGTATTCAGAAAAAGTGCTATTAACAAGTACTTATGTATTCAGTTTTACTTGACCTATGTTGTATTAAGAAATTGAGATGCAATTGCACAGAAGTCATAATCTAATTACAATACTTTTAATGATGTGTTTTTAATGGTGTTTTGACTTTATGTACAAGGCCAAGCTTTCCTCCAGGAATCTTGTTTAGAGTAACAATTTACTTCACAGGCATTTATATACCCTGAATGATAGAAAACTTTGATGCTATTCTCCTCTGAATTATTACAAATTTCAATAGTAGAATCTGAACTAATCAAGTTTTAGTGGTTATTTCACCTTGAGAAGAGTGTGTGTGCATGCACATGTGCACACGCATGTACACTTGTGTGTGGGTGCATAGTTAGCATGGGTGGGCATACACTGAACTTCAAACAGCTTACATCATCAATAACATGAATAATTCTTTGCAATCATCTTCCTATATACAACTTTCAGATTATGGTTTTATTTCCTTTCAGATTTGCAAATTATCTTAAAATTGCTACAGACAAAACTTTCAATCTCCTATACAATATCCCACCAGTCAGCCAGACTGTTCAGTCTATTGTCCCTTCTGCACAACAAGGAGAAACTCAAACTGCATATGTTCATAACATATATTATGTGTCAACTCATTCACATTTGTCATCTGGGTCCTTTACAAGACTATTTTTGTTCTATAGGCTGCATCGAACATATTTAGCTGTCATGCTCTCCTTTAGTTTTTATTTCTTCGGACTAAAAATGTCATTTAAAAAAATGTCCTGTCATTTGATATAGGGAACTTTGAATTCTCTTGTCCTTCTGATATGAAAAATTGAAAGTCTAGTTTGTGTGTTTCTTAAGGGTTCAATACGAGTTTTATGTTTAAGTTTCAACACCAAAAAATGTCCACAACATACAGATAAATCAAATATCAAGACCTATGGCTTCTCTTCTCTAAGATACTTTTCTTTTTTCTATTATTGTACCTACTGGAGGCACCAGATTTTGGATAGTTAAACCTTATTTCTATTGTTGATTGAAATTGAATTTCTTGTTAACTGAAGTCATTAAATGTCTTTCAAGATAGCTGTCAAGCCATTTTTTAAAAACATTCTGTAGTTTTTGAAGTTTTAACGTTTGTTTTTGGGGTATTAAACTTACCTCTGTTAAATTTTAATTTGTTCAGCTTGACCCATCTCTTCACCCTGTCAGATCTACTTTGGTTTATATAACATATTTGTCATCCTGCTTAACTTTTTGTCTTTGTATTTTAGGAACTTGCAGTCTGTTTAGCTATTCTATAGACTATATTTGAGGAAAAGAGAAGGTCAAAGACAGAATTCCGTGGCATAATTCCTTGTTCAAGTTGGGATTCTCTGCTTCATTACTATTGTTTGGATATAACTGTTCAACTAGTTACTTGTTATCCTAAATTGAGTCTCCATTTTTCCATTTGGACATGAGAGATTCTGTTAGGTATGTTGCTGTAATTCAATGCATGTGATTGCTTGCATTTCCAGATCAAACAGACTAGTAGCCTTCTCAAATAGGGTTATGAAATTAATGTCTATAGCATGACATATTAAGAAGTTTGGTGAAAATAAGTAAGATACCACAGATACTTCACAAAGTCAATCATCCATAGCCAGCTGTATTTCTCTCAATGAGAATAAGGTATGGATGGATTGCAGTGGTTGATTCTCACTCTAGACCCTTATGATTTTAGCTTCTATTCTGTTTTCTAATCATTAGAGGAACACATCTTCATAGCAAGGCATGATAGAAGTGTTAAGGTAGAACTCAAATGAGAAGTGTGAAGTTGTAGGTACATGTTGAATAGAGGCTAGACTTTGTTAGAATAATACAAAAAGGAAATGATTTTTTGAAGTGCTCTTCATTTAAAAGTACTAGTCCGTCTTTGAGTATTTTCAAGAGATGTACCAAGATAGACTTAGAATCATGACTGGGGTTAGAAGTACTGTGATCCTATACTTTTCACACACACACACAATACTTCTCTCAAAGTTACTTCAAGGATTAAATGATACATGATAAATGATCACAAGTATCTAGTATAGTTTATGACATAGAATAAACTTTACAACGAATCCTGTTGATTAATTAGGGAAACATTACCTGTAGACTATTACATAGTGATCCTGATAACTTTTACTTAAGAACTGAGAAGACAAGTGCCTGTTTTCCTTCTGGTAAATGCAATATATGTATATATGGATGTAATCAGTATACATAAACACACATTGCACTGAATCTAGTTTAGATCTACATGACTCATTAAGTTTATCAATTTTAACCCATAGAGTTGAAAATTTAGACCGAAACTGTATACATAAGGCCAAACTTCTGCTTATTTGATTATTACACATAGTCTAAAAATTTTATAGATGGGAAGGACTTTATAAATAACAAGGTCCAATTCATGTATATATAGATTAGAAAACTGAAGCCAAGAAATATTGCATGTTTTCATAAAACTTCTTAATATATCTTAAAGCTAAACCATATTTGCTTGTTTTTTTTTTAAAATTCATGTTTCTAGTCAGTTCATATTGTGCATTTTCTATAGTGTCACACTGAACAAATGCCTAAAACAGTGCCTGGGGCCCTCAAATTTGTAATTCAGTGTCACGAAACAAGGGGGCTTTTAAGGCGGACAGCTGCTACCCTAACTCGACCTGGTGATTTTGACTATACAAATCAATAAAATTTAAAAACACACGATAGATCTCACTAGTGGTTATGTATTTGTGCATCTGAAATAACTTGTAATATATAATAAATTCATCAAAAATTAGTCACTCAGCTAGGCATAGTTCATCACTATTACAATTTTCATGTTATTGAAATGACAACATTTAAAGATAGAATCTAAAAACCGACCTATTTGGAAAGGGAATTTCCCATGTAAGCAATAATTGTGGGGAAGATCAAAAGAATCAGTTCTTGAAAATGGGAAACTAACCTTTCCTTTATGGTAAAAATCAGATTGTTAGTTGGCTTAGATCATTTCTGACATTAGAATGGGGAATAAGGAGGTGGTGTTAAAAATGGGAATAAAGATGTGAACATTGCTATAATGTTGATTTGAAATTCTCTTCTGTTTGATGAACTGCATTGCTAAGGGAAAAGATTCTCCTTCAAAGAAAAGTTGCTTACAAATTCAAGGTCATTTTCTATATCCCACATAGCTTGTCTATGTGCCAAACTTTTCTAGTATTTTTGTTCTTTTGCCTTAAAGTATGTGTTGGAACACAGGTTCTCTGATCCTTGCTTGCTGATGTGTTATTACTCCCTGTCCCATGTGCTGGGGCCATGGTAAACAAGGGGGCTTTTAAGGCGGACAGCTGGACAGGGGACAACTGTAGAGAAGGCTGCAGCCTATGCATAAAGAGGAAGCGAGGAAAGGATTTGGAATTTTCTGCTTGATCATTAAAATAGATCACAAAAGAAAGCCGGGGATTTAGTTCAGTGGCATAAGCAACCACCTGACAAGCATGAGGTCATGAGTTCGATCCCCGGTACCAAAAAAATAAAAACCTTCTTTAAATAGATTGCAGAGGATAAAAAGGAAGAGAACTTGTGAGGTCACTGGACTCAACCTCCTCTATTTTGCCAATTAGGATACTAAGATCCAGGGAGAGAAAATAATCTTGGCAATACCAAAGCTTTTTAGTTAGAGTTGCACTTAAAATTCAGGTAATTGAATAGCAACTAATTTTTTTCCTGATCAAAAATTGTAATGAGACATTTCAGCTACACAGAAAAATACCAATTAATAAATTCTTTTTAGTGATCCTCCTCTGCTGCTGTTTCTGGAACCATGGTTATCTTTATCTCTTTAGAAAATCCTTCAGTACTCTCTGTAGGGTTGGTTTGGTAGTCACAAATTCCTTCAGTTGTTCTTTATCATGGAAGTATCTTATTTTTCCACCAAATTTAAAAGATAGTTCCACAGTGCACATCAATCTGGGTTGGAAGTTGCTGTCTTTCAGGATTTGAAATAGGTCACTCTAAACTCTTCTTGACTTAATGGTTTGTGTTGAGAGGTCTGCCATGATTCTGTTTTGTATCCCTAATTGAATGAAGGGGAAAAGTGGAGGGCCAACAGCAGGATAGCATGCAGAGATGAACCAATGCATGCCAGTTGTAACCATTAATGTAGATGGCCTTGATTCACCAATAAAAAGAAACAGGGAGACTGGATCAAGAAACAAGGTCCATTAATATACTATGTACAAGAAATATATTTAACTCAAAAGGAAATTCATAGACTGAAAATCAAAGGAGAGAAAACAATTATTCTATATGACAGGAGGCCACAGAAAAGCAAGTGTAACTTGCTCATAACTGCAGAATGGATAAGAAAGATATGGTATTTTCATACCATGGAAAGTTATCCAGCTATAAAGTAAGATAATCTCAAGGCTTTTGTAGGTAAGTGGTTACAAGTGAAGATCATACTCATGAGTGAAAGCATTTGGACTCATGAGTGAACACAGGGTTATGGCCCTACCATAAAAAACTGAGGAAGTTAGTAGAAGCCAAAAAGCACAATAGATATTATGAAAGTGATAGGAAAGGAAATGCTGAAAACGTATAAGTGGTAACCACTGTTAATTTCCTATTATTTTGTTTTGAGTTCTTTTATCATTTTCATACTATTGTGAGGTTTAGTTTTGTTCTGTCTTTTTTTGATAAATTTTACCATGTCTGATGAGATGGGCAGCTATTTTGAAGATAATGGCGTGCATATGGTAACCATTGCTGATTTCCTATTATATTGTTTTGAAGTCCTATAATACTTTCATTCTTTTGTTTTGATTGGTTTTATTATGTTTTGTTTTGTTTGGTTTTATTATGTGTGATGGTATGGACAGCTATTTTGAAGAAAATGAGACATTATGGTAGCCATTGTTGATTTCCTATAATCTTGTTTTGAAGTCCTAAAATGTTTCTATTCTTTTGTCTTGACTGGTTTTATTCTGTTTTGTTTTATTTGATTTTATTATGTGTGATGGTATGGGCAGTTACTTTAAAGAAAATGAGAGACATTATAGTAGCCATTGTTGATTTCCTATTGTCTTGTTTTGAAGTTCTGTATCGCTTGCATTGCTCTTTTCTGATTTGCTTTATTCTGTTGGTTTTATTCTCTTTAAAATAGTAAAAGATAAATAAAAAGAAAAAAAGAAATTCTTGTATATTTCTTACTACATTTTCTTTAGGCTTTTAAAGGCATAAAATTAATAAGACCCTATTATTATATACTGCTTATGTATGCTCCTGGCCCTGCTGCCACAGAACTAACTACTTGTAATAACTGCTTGTCATCCTTGTGCATATCTGTGTGATTTTACCGCATGTGGGTATGCTACAAACAACATTCAATGTTGCTCAACATTTTATATATATCATACAAACTGAAAACCATAAACATTGTTCTACAACCCGCTTCTTTTGTTCAACATTATGTGCTTCAGGTTTCTCTGTGTCAATGCGTGTAGGTCTACTCATTCATTTTGACTGTGAATAGCAATGCATAAGCATACCATACTTTATCTGTTTTCTGTTTGTAGGTATTCAGGTGATTTTTCATGATTAGGGACAATGTCACAGGAACATTCATGTGTATTCTTTTTATAGTTCTGTGACTTTCTCTGCCGGTGGACCAGGGGGTTATTGTGCACTGCTTTAGTCAGCAGGGCTGGGGCACTTGGAACCTCTAGCTGCCTCACACTTAAAATAGATATTGTGCAAATAATATCTTTTTCTCTTTTTGTTAAGATGTGGGAAGTTAGGAAGCATTGATCTAAAGCAATAGTTCTCTAACTTAAGTGTGCATCAGAATAACCTGCAGATCTTATTAAAAAGATTTTTGAGAATTTTTGACATGATCTATCTATAGTAGGGCCCAAGAATTTGCATTCTAAGAAAGTGCTAAGAGTTGTTAATGCCTCTCACCAGGAGGCCACTTCTGAGAGCCACTAAGATGTATATCTATGAGATGAATGTAAGTTCCAATTGATTTTTCAAGTGCATTTGCATTATTACAAAATATTGTACTGAAAATACATTTTAAAATAATTTTAAAATAAAAATGGTATAATTCCATAATCTAATACTTTGGAATTTGCAAGCTTTCCTGTGAAAATAATTTTAAAATAATTTTAATTTTAAAATTTAGAAAATAGACTAGAAATAATAAAAATAATTTTAAAATAGAAATGATACGATTCTATAATCTAATACTTTGGAATTTGGAAGCTTTCCGATGAAAGAAAGATGTAGAATATTTACAACACTTGCAGAAACAGCTTCCCCATAATAATAAATTTTGTATTCCTTTTTGAATGTACAAGCCAGGAAGAGGGCTTTAAAAAGGCAATCAAATGCAGAAAGCAGACCTCTCTTCCTTCCCTTTATTTTTATGCTGTAATCAATGGGTCTACCACCTACTCACCAAGGAAGGAAAAGCATAAAGGAAAATGTTACAATTACAACCTTGTCACAGTAATCAGAATGTGTAGTGATAAACACCCCTGGGGATTCAGCTGCGTTCTCTCCTGAGGTCCCCTCCCATTCCTTTCTGCTGCAGTTGAAGAGGTATGGCAATAGAGGAAGTATGGTCATGGGATCACCACCTTTCCAAGGGATTAATGCTGAATTCATGGAGTTGGGTTGAGGAAATAGACATATTCCTATGATAGCAACTTGGTGTAAAAGAGCAAGCTTGGTCCCTTCCGAGTCTCTTGCTTCCTCCCTTGCCCTGAAAACTCTGTCTCACACTCAGTCTTACCATGTGATGCCATCTGCCATGACTCAGCCACTTGGCTCTCACTAGAGGCTGCCAGGTGTAGTCACCTAGACCTTGGACTTTCAGCCTCCAAATTTCAAGCTAAGTAAATCTCTCTTATTTATGTATTACTCAGTGTTAGGCATTTGTTCTCATGACACAAAACAGACTAAGACACTGTGTTTTTCACTGTACCACCTCCTGTGTTGAGACTTCTCTGCACAACTCTGTCTTCAGAGGTTTTCTACCCTTTCCTTCTGCCTTTCTTGAAAGGCATCTGTTACTTTCACTTTGCAAGAATGACAGTCCACTTTTTTTTAAGTATTGAGGATTGAACCTAGATGAGCACTTGGACATGGGGTTATATTTTCAACCTTTTTTAAAAATTTTGAGACAGAGTCTTGCTAGTTTTGTTGGGATAGCCTCAAACTTGTGATCCTTCTGCCTCAGCGTCCTAGGCAGCTGGAATTATAAGCATCTGTCACTTCCTGTTAATAATCCACTTTTACCTTCAGTAAAGAGACAACTGAAATAAAATCTCATGCAAGCAGCAATTCAGGTTGACAGGAAGATGTGGTTCTGAAAAGGACCTTTTTTCCTTGATTCAGCCCTAAAACACACTTGCCCTGCATTCACAGAGTTAAGCAGCACATCCTCCATCTTCCACATCATATGAAATGATCCTTACATCTTTCTTACCAGAACATGAGGACTCCTCTGGACCCCTGCTTCTCACTCATCTCTGATATGTACTCAG
This sequence comes from Dolichotis patagonum, assembly GCA_004027295.1. NCBI lineage: Eukaryota > Metazoa > Chordata > Mammalia > Rodentia > Caviidae > Dolichotis > Dolichotis patagonum. Next base: position 31,700 of record PVJX010001418.1, on the reverse strand, counting down.
TCCCTTCTGACTTGAATCTGTTTGCTTTACTCTACCCCCTGCCTCCACCTCCATCTACATTTCCATCCCTCTCATGTGAATGTTTGTAATAGCTTCCTGAGTACTCTCCAAGCTTGTTCCCTTCCAGTCCATTCTTCCCATAGTGGCCAGACTGACCTTTAAAAAGTAAGAACTAGCCCAAGGCCCCACTGTTGCCACACTTTGGGGGTAGCTGCCTAGGTCCAAGAGGTTCTGAACCCCACCCTGCCAGGTGCAAGACCCCAAGCACCACAATCCGGGCATGCATCCTGGCTAGCTGCATAGAAGATCTGAGCTCTGCCCAGCCCAGCATCCCAATGCAGTCCATCAGGGGAACACCTGGCCAGCCTCACAGGTCACAGAGGTATGGAAACCAGTCTAACCCAGAGCCCCAGAACCACCCATCAGGGAGTGACCAGCCTAGCTGACTGGTTCTGGAGAATTTGAGCTCTGTCCATCAGAGTACAAGGTCCCAGCACCATAGTTCAGGGATGTGTCCCAGCTAGCTATGAAGCAGGTCCTGGACGTTCCAAACTCTATGCAGCCAGGAGCAAGGCCCCTGCATCAAATGTCAGAGGTGCACTCAGGCTAGCTGCGTGGTCCAGAGACTCTGAACTTCTCCCAGACTGACACAAGGTCCTGGGGGCCGGGGGTTTAGCTCAGCAGCACAAGCGCCTGACTGGCAAGTGCGAGTTCATGATTTCAATCCCCAAAACAAAACAAAAACAAAAACAAAAAAGCAAAAAACCCCCCAAGGAACCAGGAAGCAACAGTTCAACACCTGCAAGATGATGGAAAGAGAAACAATATAAGATTGATAGGTGTCAATGAAAAAAAGCAGGGATCCAACAAAAATGACACATGAAGACTATTTACAGAGATATTAGAAGAAAATTTTCCAAACATGGGAAAAGAATTTGATATACAGAAAAGTGAAGAATACAGAACCCCCAATTAATCATAACCAAAATAAATCTTTCCCAGCCATATAATAATTAGGACATCAGAAATTCAGCACAAGAACAGAATACTAAAAGCTGTCAGAGAAAAGAAACAGATCACCTATGAAGGAAAGCCTACCAAAATCACAACAGACTTCTCAACACAAACTCTCAAATCAAGAAGAGCTTGGAGTGAAATATTTCAGGTCCTGAAAGAAGACAACTTTCAACCAGACTGATGTGCCCTGCAAAAATATCTTTCAAAATTGATGGACAAGTAAGATACTTCAATGACAAAAAAAAAAAAAAAAAAAAAAAACTAAATAAATTCATGACCACTAAACCAAAACTACAAAGAGTACTGAAAGACACTCTAGAAAGAGACAAAGATAACTACAATCCCAAGAACAACAGCCGAAGCAAACCACTAAGCAGGGAAAACAATCAAACAGAAAAAGTAGGAAACCAACAACAGAAAGATAACACGACAGTGATAAATCAGTACATATCAGCTATGTCCATCAATGTAAATGGTCTCAATTCAGCAATAAAAAGAAACAGACTTACAGAGTGGATTAAGAAACAAAATCCAACAATGTGTTCTGTACAAGAAGCACATTTAACTCAAAGGGAAATTCATAGACTAAAAGTCAAAGGATGAAAAACAGTACTCCATGCAATAGGAACCCAGAAAAAAACAGAGGTAGCTATTCTGCTTGCAGACAATGTAAACTTCAAACCAAGAATGATCAAAAGAGATAAAGAAGGTTTGAACTTAGGGCACCAAGCCAACCAGTAACCTGCCTGCCGCCCTGGTAAGTGACTGTGGCCTGGCAATCCGCAGCCACCCCAGGGTGGGGAAACAAGAAGCAAGAGCATTTCCTGAGATCCGCGCCATGTTGGAACTTAGGGCACTGAGCCAACCAGCAAGCAGCCTGCTGCCTACCGGGGCGTGGGCTTAGAATCAAACATACCCCCCACCCTGTTAACAATTGGGATCCAGGGATTTGGGTATCTCTTAGGAGGTGACCATATTTGGTACAGCAAGTCGGGGGAGTTTCCTTCTACTATCTCTGAAGGCAGATATTTTTATCACCGTTTTGCTTTGTCCTGAGTAATGTTGTTGCTCTATTCAATACTCTGTGTTGACGTGTTCTATAATGTTGTGTATTTCTTTGATTTTGCTGTACCTAGTAGAAGAACAACTATTGTGAAGACAACGAGATATACAATGTTGCCTATTACTGTTGTCCTGGTGACCTGCTATGATGTTCTGTGCCAATTTCACTATACTGTCTCAATTGGCTTTATTCCATCCTGTTTTTTTTGTAACTGTTTGCTGCCTCACTATGTGTTCACTTTGTATGCCTTAATTTTGTAACATGAACAGCTATTTCTGGGAGGACAGTATGTGGTTTGTCAACTAGTGATTTAAGGTTATTTTTGAGGTTCTGTATTGTTTCTACCCTTTTTTCTGTATTGCTTTTTTTTCTCTTTAAATAAAATTTAAAAAAAAAAGAGATAAAGAAGGTAACTACATACTTGTTAGGGGAAAACTTGAAGAGAAAGAGATTCCAATCATAAGTAAGTATGCACCAAAATGGGAGAACCCAACTATGTAAGACAAATCTTTATAGACATGAAAAATCAAATAAGCAGTAATATATTTACAATAGGGGGCCTTAATACCCCATTGTCACAAAAAGACAGATCGACCAAGCAAGAAATCAGCAAAAAAATAACTTAACTGAATCAAACTTGTAAATAAATGGATTAGTAGATGTGTATCGAGTGTTCCACCCAACATCAGAATACACATTCTTAAAGAAGAAATTAAACAATATCAACAATTGAACAAAAATGCAAATACAAATTACTAGAACCTGTGGGGCACAATGAAAGCAGTGCTCAGAGAGAAATTTATAGCACTAAAATCCTGCATCAGGCAAATGGAATGAATACAAATAATCAATATAATGCTGCACCTCAATCTTCTAGGAAAAGAAGAGCAAGTCAAGCACAAAGTCCAAAGAAGGGAGAAAATTGTAAAGCTTAGAGCAGAAATTAATGCAATTGAAAGAAAGAAAACAATACAAAGAATTAATTAATCAAAGAGTTGGTTCTTTGAAAAAATAAATAAAATTGATAAACTCATCCAAAAGGGGAGAAGACCCCCTAAATTCCAAACAATAAGAAATGAAAAAAGAGAAATCACTACAGATCCTCTGGTGATACAGAAGATCATCAATAGCTACTTCAAAATCCTTTACTTTCATAGATTTGATAACACATAATAAATGGACAGAATCCTAGAATTATATGAATTACCAAAGCTGAATCAAGAAGACATAAAACTGCTAAATAACTGAATTTCAGTTAATGAAATTGAAAATGTAGTTAGACTCTTACTAACAAAGAAAAGCCCAGGTTCTGATGGATTCACTGCCGAATTCTACAAGAAATTTAGGGAAAGCTTAATGCCAACACTCCTCAAACTCTTCAAGGAGAGTGAAAGGGACCCAAGACTCCCTAAATCATTCCTGGAAGCAAGAATTACCCTAATACCAAAACTAGAGAAAGACCCAGCCAAAAAAGAAAATTACAGGCCAATCTCTCTAATGAATGTAGATGCAAAAATCCTCAATAAAATACTGGCTAATAGAATGCAGCAAGTCATCAAGAAGATTATACACGATTCATCCCAGAAATGCAGGAGTGGTTCAACATATGCAAATCAATCAAAGTCATATACCATATCAATAGAGCCAAGGACAAGAATCACATGACCATCTCAATAGATGCAGACAAGCTTTTGATAAAGTTCAACACTCACTCATGATAAAAATAACTTATAGAAAGTTGAAATAGTTGATCTTTACCTCAATCTGATAAAAGCCATACATGATAAACCAACAACCAACATCTTACTAAATGGACAAAAACTGAAACCTTTACTCTAAAATCAGGAACAAGACAAGGATGTCCACTATCACCACTCCTATTCAATATAGTTCTAGAAACATTAGCCAGAACAATTAGACAAGAGAGAAAAATAAAAGGAATAAGGATAGAAAAGGATGAAGTTAAATTATCATTATTTGCAGATGATATGATACTCTACATAATAGACCCCCAAAATTCCATTAAAAAACATCTAGATGTAATAACCAAATTCAGTAATGTAGCTGGATGTAAGATCAACACTCAAAAATCAATAGCACTGTTGTATACAAACAACAAACTCACTGAAAGAAAGACAAGGGAAGTCACACACTTCATTATAGCATCCAAAAAAAATGCAATGCTTAGGAGTCAATCTAACAAAGGAAGTAAATGATGTATACATTGAAAATTATATTACTCTGAAAAAAGAAATTGAAGAGGCTTTCAGAAAATGTAAAGACATTCCAAGTTCATGGATAAGAAGAAAAAAAATTGTGAAAATGGCCATTATCCCCAAAAATATTATACACATTTAATGCAATTCCAATCAAAATACCACTTGCATACCTCAAAGATCTAGATACATCATTCCTAAAATTCATCTGGAACCAGAAGAGATCTAGAATAACAAAGGCAATTCTGAGCAACAAAGGTAAGGCAGGAGGCCTCATAATCCCTGACTTGAAATTATATTACAAAGCTACTGCAATAAAATCAGCATGGTACTGGAATAAAAACAGATCCAAAGATCAATGGAATAGATTAAAAGATACAGCCACAACTACAAACAGACTCAGCCACCTCATTTTTGACAAAGGGGCCAAACATGTTCACTGGAAGAAATATAACCTCTTTAATAGATGATGCTGGAAAAGCTGACTTTCCATATGCCAAAAACTAAAACTAGATCCATGTCTATCACCATGCACTAAACTAATGTCAAAATGGATCAAAGATATAAATATTAAAACAGAAACATTAAATCTGCTGGAATACAAAGTAGGTAGAAATCTTGACAACATAGGGGTAGGCAGAGAATTCATGAACAAAAATCAAGTTGCATGCTAAATACTTCCAAGAATCAACAACTGGGATCTCATCTTATTAAAAGTTTTTGCATGTGAAAGAAAATTGCCAACAGACTGAAAAGAAAATCCACAATTGGGGAAAAAAAACCTTAGTCAACTGTCCCTATGATAAAGGATTCCTATTTGGAACCTACAAAGAATTGAAAACAACCAGCTCTCAAAATTCAAAGACCCAATCCAAAAATGGGCATCTGAGAAGAATACACACTTCTCAGATGAAGAAATACAAATGGAAAATAAATATATGAAAAAATGTTCAACATCAATGATGATTTGAGAAATGCAAATTAAAATCACGTTGAAATTCCATCTCAACCCAGAAGAATGGGCAAGATCAAGAAATCAACCCATACCAAATGCCTCCAGGCGCTGTGAGGAAAAAGGAACTCTTCTCCATTGTTGGTGGGAGTGTAGTCAGGTGTGACCACTGTGGAAATCATTGTGGAGGTTCCTCAAAGAGCTAGGATTGGAGATTCTATTTGACCCAGCTATCCCACTTCTGGGCATTTTCCCAGAAGAATTGAAAACATCATACCATAGTGATATGTGTGCACCTATGTTGCAACACAATTTGTAATAGCCAAATCTTGGAAACAACCTAAGTGCCCATCAACTGAGGAACTGATAAAAAAAAAAGGTATGATATTTTTATACAATGGAGTACTACTCAGCTAAAAAGAAAGATTACATTGACACTTTTATAAGTAAATGGACGTGACTTGAGACCATACTGATAAGTGAAATAAATCAAACTCACTTGTATAAATACTGTATTGTCTTCCTAGCATAACAAACTGAAAACGTATATGCGATCCAAAATCTACAATAAATACTGTGTAAGGGTAAGAAACTGCTCAAAGAGGACAAGTAACTGGGATATGGAAAAGAAGGAAAGAAGGAAGAGAAAAGGAAAAAGATGTAAATTTGTACATATATGCATAAGATAGCTAAAATGACTATGCTATTAATTGTATTAGTTCTTGGAAAAGAGCAGTTAATACTGATACGATTAGATCAATTTTTCATGTCTATATCTGTTAATCTAACCAACCCTCCTGAAGGTAACAATATGCAATATTACAACTATTGTCAAGTTCCTTTCATACTGTTTTGTAAACCTGTACTGTTATTGTTTTGGGTTTGTTTTTGTTATTGTTTGTTCATCTCTTTTTGTTTTTGTTTTTCTTTTCTGTGTCTTTTTTTTCCTTTTAAGTAAAAAGAAAAATAAAAAAGATATTTCGCTCACTTCCCAAGCCCTCCTGAAGTGGGGTTGCTTTGCTCTTAGGATTAAATGAAACACTTTAGCCCAACTTGACCCTCTTCTTGCCTGTCTGCACCACCACCTTACAAGGGGCTACTCCCCTGGTGCAAGTCAGGTGCACCAGGCTTGTCACTCTTTTCTAGACCATTCGATTCTTTCCACAGGAAGCCTTTAAATGAGGCTTAAATGTCATTTTCACGAAGTAGCCTCCCTGACCAGCCTAGGCTCACCATTCTGGGCTTGGTCCCATGTTAAAAGCAGCCCTGCACCCTTTCTCCTCTTTCATGGTTCTAATATTTATTACTTGCTTTCCCTATGAGGCTTTAAAAAACTAAATGAAGATAGGTTTCCCCACTCTTTTATTCTCGGGGCTGAATTCCCAAGGCCTACAATGATGCCTGAGGCCACTCAATAAATGCAGTAAATGACTGTGATTGATTGACACAAATTCTTTGTGGCATATCTATGTGTTGATTTTAACTCTACACCTTCAAATTTCTCAAACTATGCACCTCCTGTAAACCTCAGTCAAAGTATCTTGTTAAAAACTCAGGCCCAACAGACTTTAGATCAAATTTGTATGACCTGTTTAACCTGGAACCACCCAATTTGTCACTGTCAAATAAATTGAAAAATTTAATTAGCAAATCCTTCTATATATGGATATTCTATCTTTTCTTAGTAATAATTTGGCTACTGCATGGTATTTGATTTCTGATTGTGTGTTTGTGTGTGTGTGTGTGTGTGTGTTAGAGAAAGAGACAGAGAGAGAAAAAGAGAGAGAAAAAGAAAGAGAGTGAGTTTAGGTAGTGGTAGCATTTCCACTTTTGTTGAAGTTGGGGCATATAGTTTACAGTCATCAGGTTTTTAAAAAGAAGACAACAATGAAGTAGAAAGGTGACCTTTAAATACTACCATCTGAGACTCTACAGGAGAACAGGAGCACAATGATGAGCTCTAATATTAGAACTAATGTACATAAATCTCCAGATCTATAACATTATTTGAAAGGAAAATTAATATTTGAAGATTTAGATTTAAAATTAATTTTTGTAAGTTATTCAAAAACAAAATCTAGGGTCTAAATAGTTTTTAATAAAATTGTGAATTATCTTAAAATCTATGTCTTATAAAACATATAAGATTAATCTAAAGCCAAGAAACTCATAAAATAAATATAAAATCATGCATTAAATAGAATTTATTTCCACAGCATTTTCACAAGATGAAATTCAAATTGGACTGATTCCACACACCATTTACTGACCTGGTGTAGACTTTGTGTTTTATATTAAGAAATTATTAAGCCTTTTCAACTCTTAGTTTCTCCACCTGGAACAAAGGATATACTAATTACTCCTCTTACACACGTATTGTATTTAGTCTCGTATTGGTAGACTAAATGACATCAGCTTTCCCTGGGATGAAAAAGGCCTCCATAATAGCCTTGTGGCTTCTGCAGCCTGTCTTCAACACATAGTAGTCTTTTAAAAGTCTTCCAGCTCATTTTATCCCTTTGTCTAAAATCTCTGAGTGGCTGCCTACCTTATTTTGGTTAGTGTAAAGGACACCAGACTCTCTCTCCCTAATCTGGACCCTGCAGCCTACTTAATGTCCATCCTATTCTTCCTGCTCCATCTGTCTCAGCCAGCCTGGCCTGCTTGGTGCTCCCTGGGCACAGGATGCTCCTGCCTTGGGTCATTGGGATCATCTCTCACTTGCTCCAGGTCTTTGTTCAGAGGGCATCTTCTTAGAGGTATCCAGTGTTGTGCTCTGCCCCCACCTTCAGCCTCTTCTATGTGGTCTTTTCCCATCATTTCCAGTTGGCTGTGTTTTTATTGTTTCACTCAACTAAAATGTCATATTCGTAAGAGTAAGAATCATTGTTTAATCCACTGATTCATTTCAAGTACCTAGAACATATATCTAACAAATAGCTTTCCATGTGTATTTTTGTTTTGTTTTTTCTTTAACCGTTTCCTTGTTCTGAATATTGAAATGTACCTACTCTATACAATTCCTTATTTAGCAACCAGCTCAATTAATGACCTAGTTGTAGGACCTGTTTTTTATTTTATTTTATTTTATTTTATTTTATTTTATTTTACATTTTTTATTATTTTGAATGTAGTGAAATAAGACAGAACAAGACAGAACAAAGCCAATTGAACTCTTCACAATAGTTGTTCTTTCAATCAGGTATAGTGAAATCAAACCAAATACAGAACATTATACAACTTATCAAAACAGAATATTGAATAGAGCAATACAATTAACCATAACAAAGCAAAATTGTGATAACAGTAGTTGCCTTCAAAGAGATGGTAAAAGGAAATCCCCCCTATTTGCTATATTGCATATGGTCAGCCTCCCAAGAGATGTTCAGACCTGGGGTTCCTATTTGCTAATGGTGGGGGGATGGGATGTTCGATTCCCATTCCACACTGGTAGGCTCATGGGAGGTGAGTGGGTTGCTTGGTTTCCCAGCTTGGTTTCCCAGCTTGGTTTCCTAAGTTCCAACATGGCGTGCATCTCAGGAGACCCTGGCTGGTTCTATCCCTGGAGTGGCCGCCACTTGCCCAAGCCATGGCTGCTTACCAGGGAGGTGAGCAGGTTGCTTGGTTTCCCAGTGCCCTAAGTTCCAACATGGTGAGGATCTCGGGAGATGCTGGCTGGTTCTTTCCCTGGGGTAGTCCATGTGTATTTGTTGAGAAAATGAATTTTGAGTGGAGCAATGTAGTATAATGCTCACATATACTAGACATTGAAAACACATTGCCCAGTTTTGTCATGTAGTCAGAGAATGAGATTTTGTTCTGCTTTTAAAAAATACACAATAGAAGGCATGAGAAGAGAAAATTAAAAAGAAGAGAGGAGAGAGAAGAGGAAAGAGAGAGCAAGAAAAAGAGAGAAAGTAGAAGGAACAGAAATTAAGAAAGAAGTTAAAAATAACCCAAAAATCCCTTGACCTACTGCTCTGCTTGTTCCTTGATGCCCAGTGCAGAGTAAACATTGCAAAGTGAGAGATTTATTTATTTATTTATTTATTGGTATTGGGGATCAAGCTCACAACCTCACACTTGCCAGGCAGGTGCTGTGCCCCTGAGCTACATCCCTGGCCTTTAATGTCATTTAGATCAGAGTAAACAAACTTTTCTGTAAAGGACCAGTTACTACTTTAGACTTTGTGACCGACCATTTGGTCTTAATGTCAGCTATTCAACTCTGCCATCAGTAAATTAAGCATGGCTGTTGTCTTAGTTACTTTCTTGTTGCTGGGACAAAATAATAGACACCAACCCACAGGTTAAAGGAGGAGAGGTTTGTTTTGGCTCACAGTTTGTAGAGGTTTCAGTCCATAGTGGGCTGGCTTCAAGGCTGGCTGACATGGCAGAGGGGCATCTCAGAGCAGAAACTTCATGGCAGAGCAGGTGGGAGGCTCTTCCCTTTTATCTCATCTAGGCCATAAGCCTATTGGTTGGTGACACACACACCCAGGTTGGGCCTTCCCATTATACATACCCAGAACTATACTAAACCCATCAGTGAACTAATCCAGTATCACACACCCATGTTCCAATTACCTCCCAAAAGCCACGACCCAAAAGACTTTGGAGGACAGCTAGATATAAGCCTTAACAGCTGTCAAGAAAGAAGGAAATTCCACCATTGACAAGAAAATGGATGGATCTGAAGATTGCCATTTTAAGCAAAATAGTCCTGACTCAGAAAGACAAATAGTGGGTATTCTCCTTAATATATGCAATCTAAAATAGATGATAATATGGTAGAATGAAGATTATTATTATACCAAAGGAAGAGGATAAGAGGGAAGGGAGGGATATCAGAGTGAGTAACAAGGTATATATGAGTAAAATATATTTTATACTTTGCAATACTTGCCCAGATGTGAAATTAGAGAGGAAGGGTAGGGCAAAGGGGAGATGGGGGTGAAAGCTACATTTCAGTAAACTTTTTTTTATTTTATCAGAAATATGTTTCACAGGCTGTGGCTTGCTGACCCTGGTATAATGTGTATATTATTACTAAATGTTATGCAGTATATAAGAGTATAGAGTAGGACTTACAGAAGTCTAGTGTATTATTTATGGGCTGTTTATAATTAAAACTCACACCAAACTAGGAGAACAGTGGACCTTCCTTAAACTGATAAACAGTATTTACTAAAAAAATTATGGGAACATAAATAAAGTTCAAATTTCAGGTTATATCTTTTAAGGAGTTTAAGATAGGGATGTTGCTTTTGTGTTTATCATGGTACTGTTAGTTCTGGTTTGTTTAATAGGATAAGAAAGAGGAACATTTCAGGTAAGAAAGAAGAAAGAAACTAAATTTATTCTAACTTGTAGATTGTATCATTATTAAAAAAGAAAATTCAAGATAATCCATAAATTATTTGAACTAACAAGTTTATAAGGCCTTTAGTTACCAAGATGATCATACAAATTAATAAATTTCTTATAATAATACAAGGCAATGTTGTCAATTAATTACTCTGTGCCAAGTGGTTTGCACATTAACTCACTCTCACTTTCTGAAGTACAACTGGTATTATTCTCATTTAAAATTTAAGAAAACTTGGGACAGAGTGACTAAAGAGCTGATCCACAATGCACAGCTACTAAGTAAGAAAGTCAAGATGAACTAACTTCAGAATTGGTGACATTACTTCTCTTCTATACAAGAACTAATCCATTAAAAATATAACATAAATAATGCTTTCCTTAACATGAACTGAAGTTATATGGTCATTAGGAATAAATGTCAGAAAAATACATAAAAATCATTATGGAGAAAATATAAACATTACTGAGAGGCTGAGAAGTTTTGAATAATTAGTGAGATAATATTATGCTTATTTAAACTCATATATTGGATGTTTCAATATTACAAAGTTTTCTAGTTTCACCAATAAATTTATAAATTCAATGACATTTTAAGTGACTGCCAGCTGGTTATGATGTGTATATGAAAGACTTGGCAGATTCTGAAACACATATGGAAACCTAAAATTATAAAAATAGACAATTCTGAAACAAAGTAAATAAGAAGAAAACAAGGACTTGCTTGTATATTGATTTATCTTTACAGACTTCTGTGCATTACACGGTGCTTCGTTATTTTCTTCATTGCTGGGACAAAATATCTGACACCCACAACCCTAAGGAGTAGATTTTGATTCATACTTGTAGAGGTTTCAGTTCACAGTTGTTGGGCTCCAAGGCAGGGCAGCATGGCAGAGTAGAAAACGCAGAGAAAGATCAAGGAAGGAGGTTGAAAGAATTACCTTTCTCGGCCACACCACCAGCGACCCACCTCCTCAGATCAAACTTTTCCTCTCAACACCATATTCAGCTATAAACTCATTAGTGGACTAATCCACTGATGACTAACACACCCCCATGATTCAATCACCTCTCCAAAGCTCCACCTATTAGTGCATGAGGATTTAGAAGAACATAGAGATACAAACTATCAGAGATCTGTGGGGTGGACACCAGTCTCCTGCCAGGTGTTATGGCCCACAAAAGGAGTAATAGACAAAATAGCCGGTGTGGCAGGGATCTGGGATGACCCGTTGTTTAGTGGGAAATAGAGGCCATGAGGCAGCCAGGGTCTCAGTATTTACTAGTCACTGGGGAAAATGGCAGCTGGATGCACTAGACAAGTGGCTAGGCAGACAAAACTTATAACAAAAGGAACAAACCATTCTGTGAAAGGGATGGAATAACCAGAGTTAGGTTATGGTTAATAAATAACCTGCTCTTTAGCCAGTTCTAGGAAAGAATTTTCCTCTGGAGTCATGCGGGCCTCAGCACAGATGTTGTCTCATACCTTCTTTCATGAAGATACGTACATGGCCTCAGCCAGATTCATTAAATAAACTGAAAGCCATTGTAGAGAAGTCACCTCCACACAGCCTGTGCTGCTCTCAAGTAAGCACAATCACGTCTGGGGAGGGCAATGTGGTGTCCTCCACACAAACTGTAACATAGCTGGGAGTCTGATATTAGTGCTGGGACTGATAAATTAAGTAGAACAATATAGATGGTGTTAGAGATTACTCAGTCACCTGGGGATCTTGACATATAGAGCTTGGATGGCCAATCTGTGCAAAAAGCATGGGCTATTCATTAACATTTAAAAAATATTTTTGCTACAAACAAAAAATAGGTAACTACCTCACACCATTTATAAAAAAATTAAAGATTTACAGAGTGTGCAAAAGTATATTTAATAACTATGTAGAAAATAAAAAAAAGAAGTGATGAAACAGAACGTAACCATGTCTTATCTACACATTATTTAAAAACATAACTTTTTTCCACCTGTGGGGTTTGTCTTATTTGTTTCCATAATTTGCCTGTATAACCATAATTATCCCTTTGAAAATAAACTTTTTTGGTTATGGGAAAAAATACAGTGATAGGATAGATAGAAGGATAGATATGAAGATATCTTTATGATAGTGGAATAAGGGAAAATTAATGGATTAACTACGTGAAGTTATAAGTCTCCTATGTGACTAAAGACCCAAAACAAAAATAAAACTTGACCACCTACTGGTAGCAGGCATTGCATATACAGGCTATTGAGAAAAAAGTAAATAACCAAATAGAAAAATAGGCAAAGAGTGTGGATATGACACACATGCAAGAGGATGCTCAGAGAGCCAGGGCAGGTGTGGAGACTATTAGTGAGTAATCAGGAAAATATGAATTGGTGGAAAGCTGAGATGCCGTTTTACTTTTATGTAGTTGGAAAAAGTCTGATAATCCAGGTGTTAATGAATATGTGAGAAAGCAGATGAGAATGAAAGGTGGTAAAACTACTTGGAGAGCAATCTGGTAAACACTAGTAAAGTTTAAAGTACATTAATCAAAAAACCTAGTAATTGTTCTGTTTATAAATGCTCCAGAGGTATTTTTGTATATGTACACAAAGATTTCTTCCTAAATACTGTTAATATTAAAGATGAAGTGTTCAAATCAAACAGTGCAAAAATGAACAAGTTCTGTACCATGTATAGCATAGAATATACTAGAAGTTAAATTAACTACATATTATATATATATATATTGCTTGTAAAGCAAATATTTTCTAAGCATATACTAAGTGAGAAGCAGTACTTAGGTGCTCAGGATACATTATTGAATTAGACAAAAAAGAATCTCACTCTTGCATTCCTTTGGGGAGAAGACAATAGATAGTAAGCAAAATGAGCTAGTAAACTCAATAGATTATAGAAACGTGATTAAGTATAATGCAACAGATTAATCAATAGTGATAGATTTTGAAGTTGTACAATTTAGTTGAAGAAAGATTTTAGGAAATACAAGAAAATTCTAGAACAATAAAACTCTATGATATTCACAGCAAATATTGTATCAGGTAAGTGTAGTAAATGTTTTGGGGTAATATGTAATGCTTGATCATTACATGTTATATACAAATCTGGAAACATCACAAACCACTCCATAAATATGTACATTATGCGTCACTTAAAAATAAGCCCAGATAGGAACTATGACTGAATATGTACTACCACATTCATGACATAGTGGCTTTCTCTGAGAGGGGAAGAGAGAAGGAAATGGGATTTGGGAAATGCAAATTATTTCATCTTTAATTTTTTAAAATAAGAAAATGTGAAGCAAATATAAAAACATTATTTGTGAATTTTAGGTGGCAAGTGTATAAGTATTACTGTGCATTGTTTCATACTTTTTTGCTTTAAAAAACTGAATAAGAATTGTGCATGAAGCACTTACTACAGGTGCTGCCTGATCCACTAGAAATGGTCAGTAAATCTTGACTTTCCTGTTGCTGCTCTATCACTATTAGGACTGTTCTTATTTAATTCTGTCCCTATAGCATCCTTATATAGCCTGCAGCCTGGCTGACTCTATCTCTGGCTGGACTTTGACATGGAAAGATATGGAGTTGTGAGCCAAACTTTGTTCTTAAATTAAATTCCATGGAGATTGCTTGATTTTCACTGAAACTCCAGTGAGTACCTACTGAGAGACACTGTATGCATAATTTACGTAAATTGCAAGTAGAAGATTTATTTTAATTACTTTTAATATCTAAATTGTGTTGCAACTTTTAAATAGACTGCATTTGAAATCCCATGCGGTGAGGTAAATGAGTCTTTCCAAGCTTGATTACTCCAGGGCAAGGTGTATGAGCCATCGAGATTGATAGGCCTTTCATTTCCAGGCTGGTGGAAAGGGAGAGTGGGCTGCTGGAGATGATAGGAAATGGGAAATCTCCAGCTCAGGAGCCTGCTTCTGCTTCAGGTGTGTGTGTGTGTGTGTGTGTGTGTGTGCGCGCGCGCGCACGCGTGTGCGTGTGTGCATGTGCCAGACCGTGCCTGCATCAGGGATGGCACCCCTGGGGTGGGCGTTATCAGAATACAGTTAACAGTTCCCCGAAGCAGCAACTTACTCTCAGACGTTCTTCCATGCAGCTGTTGCTGGTTTCTGGAGAGTTCTGGGTTTGCCTTTCCTACAGGTGTGCTCACATGCTCAGAGAGTCACAGAGCTGCTGAGGGGTCCCTTCTTCTGCTTGTCTCTTCTTTCATAGCAAGGGACTGGCCACGGCTTGAGGGAGGTTTTCAAACTTTACACAGTTTTTGTGAAAAGAGTAAAGAAAAGTGGAGGTTGTCTTTGATAGTCTTCTATTTCCTTCAAAACAACTGTGCCCATAAAGGGCAACTCTTGCAACCCCTTGATTCCTGCTGTTCTAGAAGTTCTTTGCCTTACTATGCCTGTGGCTGTCTACCCCTCTTCAGGTGACTCCATCTGCAAAAACTTTTATTTTTCAAATAATTTCTATTTTCTTTCATTCCCACAACCTAGTCACCCACTGCACCTCTCTATTTATCTCAGTCAAAACAATTACCCCTTTGTGCTTCTGCACCTGCTATTTCTCTGCTTTTTGTTTAGATGGAACCTGCTTCCTTTCTCTCTGCTCACTTGGCCTAATGCAAACAAAATCATGTTGCAATCCCATAACTTACCCTGCAGCCATGCAGGTTTCCTTGCTTTTGCTTTGGAAGCTTTGCGCACAACCTGTAGTATCACCTTTCATACATCGCACTGTAATCAGCTGTTGATACACTTGTCTTCCTCTTCACTAGTATAGAATACATTTTGTTAATTTCTGGTCTGATGGAACACTGAATGAATGGAAATTTCCACATTGTTAATATCGGCAAGGCAATGAAAGATTTTGAACTGCGGAGATGCTGGTTTGGGGAACTCCACATGTGATATATTTCAGCCTTGATTGCCTAAGTTTCTAGTGCCTACTGTATATAGTTTATGGAGCCCTCATGATACAGGCATGGTATGGAAAGTAAAATGAAATCCTGCAGACCCCTCCTTCCTACAGATGCAACATTGCCCTAAAATGTGCCAATCCTAGACCATTTATTTATGTCCATTTTGTTCTCCTGTTTTCAAGATTGACTTGGATTCAGGAAACCGCAGAACAACCACTTAGCAATTTTCTTCTCAGGGTCATTTACCTGCTCCTTACCTGAACACAGACAATACTAAGTACAATCATTTATAAGAACTACTTCTTTTTATTATTAAACATCATGAAACTCACTGATTGAATATTTGTACCATTCCTCAAACATGAACACGTATTGTTAAGCAATGAAATACCTATTGCTAAGCAGGGAATGTAAAGTTTGATGTGTTATCCACTGTTAGTGATTTTATTACATTTTGTAATAGATTATTATTTAATTTTCATAGACAACTTTCTGACTTTTGGAGTTTACACTTTTTAAACTGACAAGAAAAGATACGAATATATACTTATGTGGGTAAACTAAACATCTAAACTTTTTTAAATGCTTTATGTGAGTTCATTCAAAGTTTGTCTTATTTCATTAAAATATAATGGTTATATTGAGATGAAACAATGATTTCTTTGAAATTTGAAATATATTCTATATCAGAGAAAATTTATGTTTCTGGACTAGACTATCTTGCAATCAAATTCATAGTCTAGATTTTCTTTTAGGTTAAGTTTAAAAAAAACCCTCATTTTTGTTATAAAATCTTCTTTCTTTGACCTGTTGTTACAAAACACCCTCTTTCCCCATTTTTCTGTAAATCCATCAGGTGAGCTGAACACTTATAAGAGATGTATGAATTTAATTTGTATGTTAGATTAACATAATTGTATTTTATTTTTTATCTGAATCTGGAAAATTCTGTTTATTTATGCCTGCTTTTCACATTCTCTTTCCCATGTAGCATGTTTAGGTCTTCCACTGCTTTGAAAAATATGCATTTTGATTTCTCATCCTGAGCAAAGGACGCAGGCTCCAAAAGGAAGAGGCTGAGTGAGATTGCAGAGGACTTCAGAGCCAGAGGCCAAACACCACCTTTGATCTTTTCATTTTTGGGTCAGCAAACTGAATTTTACCACTCAGAGCTGTTTAGAAACTTCTCAGTACAGCCCTCAATACCCTTTATTTACATTATTAATTTGGATAAATTGCTTCTTCTTCTTCTTCTTTTTTTTTTTACAAGGAACCCAGAAGTAATTTGCAGCATAGGTATCTTCTGCATGGCTAGAAATCTGTCAGTGGGAGTCTGAACGCCTTGATTTTACTCATCTAGCACTTGGAACAGTATTCGTGCTTGAGGAAAAATGAAATATATTTTGTAGTTTCACAGTGGTAACCTGGTAGACTCAGTGGTTCGTTGAGTGGAGATCCGGAAAGGCACTTGTGACTTCAGAGTGAGTTTTTTCTCAGCTCTCTCTGAGCTGAGGGGGACTTCCTGCATGGCAGCTATGAGAATAAGCCTCTTAGATGACTAAATGTATGGCGTGTAAAGCCTGATGAACCCCCACTGCTGCACTCTGAGGTATCACCTGTGCTGCCCATGAGTTATTCTCAGGCAGTGACTAAACATGAGAGGGAAGCCAAGCCCATCATTTCCTGGGAGATCCAGGACTCACCAGTGGCCTGGCCAACCAGTGTTAGACTTGCACTGCAGCCTCCAACACTGCTGTCCCCTCCACTCACTTCCCGCCTTCTCCATCTCCCTTAGGATCAGACCATGTTGGAGACTCAAGGTTCCCCCAGCCACTGCTGGCTCCCTCTGCCTGTCACTTCCGAGGGAGCTTCTCTCAGTGGGTTAGTCTGCTAGAATTGCTGCACCAGTACTATACATGAACTGGTGCAGCAATTCTAGAAATTTATCTTTTGCAGTCCTGGAGACAAAAGTCTGCCATGGAAGTGTTGTCAGGATGGCTTTTCCTGAGGTCTCTTTCCCTTACTTGTAGCTGGTTGCCTTCTTCTGCTGTCTTCTCTTGGCCTTCCCTCAGTGTCCAGATTTTTTTCTCGTAGGATTAGGGATAATGTCCTATCGTTCTTATTTAACTTAGAGATCCTTAGAAATTTGCCTAAATACCCCATCAAAATGCCTTCTGAGTTTCTGGAGGATGGGACTTTTGGGGAGGCATAATGTACTCTCTAACAGCTTCTTTCCTTCCTTCCTTCCTTCCTTCCTTCCTTCCTTCCTTCCTTCCTTCCTTCCTTCTTTCCTTTCTCTTTCTTTTCTAGTTCTCTCTCCCTCTCTCTCTCTCATCCTTTCTTCCTCGTATCCTGTCCTACTTCTACTTGTGATTAAAACCTTTCACAATGAACTACACCCCAGCCCATTTTTTATTTTGTGGCCAGGTCTTGCTTAATTGGTAAATTATTCAGGCTGGGCTCACACTTGCAGTTCTATTGCCATATCTTCCTAGAATACTTGTATCATACATGTTTCCTCCATGTCAAGTTTTCTTTCATGTTTAGTCTTGCATATCTACCTTTGCTTTTTGCAGGACAGGAGCCAACACATTCAACTTCTCTAGTGTGATTGAGTTCAGACAGCAATGCAGAAGTTTGCTAAGCCTGGGGAAAACCAGAGAGCTCTCTTTGCTCTTCCAACTTTTTTGATGGATTACCAAAGCCGTTAGCTGTAATTCAGAATTTCAGACATTATACTTGCTTTTGCCATTATGATATAATAAGTTTTTATATAGTTCTCATAATTATATGAACTTATTAGCCAGTAACATTAATTTTAGTTATTAAGATGGGCATAGTCATCAGTTTGTTGGGCTCAAAGCAGGAAGATTAAAACATATTTTGTAAAAACATATCACCTCATTTAAGCAGAGGATGTAAAGTTTGATATGTTATCCACTGTTGGTGATTTTATTATTCCATTTTATAATAGATTATTATTTAATTTTCATAGCTTTCTGACTTTTGGAATTTAAACTTTTTAAGCTGACAAATCAAAATATGAACATATATATTTCTATGGGTACATAAACTAAATATTTAAATGTTTTCAATTTCTTAGATAAGTTCATTCAAAGTTTGTCTTATTTTATTATAATGTAATATTGTACATTAAGATGAAATAATGATTCGTTTAAGATCTTGAATATATTCTATATCAAGGAAAATAATGTTTATTCCTGGACTGTATCACCTTCCACCAAATTTACAACTCAGATTTTTCTTAAGGGTAAGTTAAAAAAACTCACTTTCTTTTTATAAACTTACTTTGACCTGTTGTTGCAAATTATTCTCTTCCCTTATTTCTTATAAATGACATGTACTGTAGCCATCTTACCTATTGTCTTATGTTTTTCTCTATTGGCTTCAGGTATGCATGAAAACTCTAGTCCCTATGGCTAGGTTATCAATTACCAGGCATGTGTTCTCATATTGTTTGAATGCTTAAGGGAAAAAGAAAAAGACCATAAGATATGGTTCTTGTCAATGGCTCCCTTAATGCCAGAAATCATGAGCAGCAAAATTTGTGGCTCAACTGACAGAAACAACTTTTAGCATGCAAATCAAATGCAATGTATGATAAAATTAATGCTACATATATACTGCTGTACTAGTTATTTTGCATCTGATTATTAGTCATAAGAGGTAAATGTGTTGCATATGTAACTGTGATTGGCATTTTTTAAAAAAATTTTTTAATCAGTTCCAGGGATCGAACTCATGACCACGCACTTGCAAGGCAGGTGCTTATGCTGCTGAGCTAAATCCCTAGCTTGGCATTTCTTTTATGCTGTCAAATCATGTTTTCAGTTTTTCTTCTCTTCATTTCTTAAAATTTCAGATTCATTAAAAGTATCAGAGTTGGCAGTTTTTGCTGATACTCTACATAGCATGGTATATACTATATATAACATACCACACACACACTCACACACACACACCACACCTGGTGTTCAGCATCTGACTAGCTATGGTTCCCTGTCATTCTGTTTTCTGCAGTGTTGAGCTATCTTCTACTTTGCTCTCTGATTTTTCCTACTCCCCAGTGTACCTCTCTGTCCTTTCATTTACAAGGTCCTTGTGGCCTCTGCTTCTTTCTCCTTTCTATCCACCTAGGAAGGCATGAAACAGCAAAGCTTGAGGCGAGAGTCCTGGGCTAGTGAACCAAACAGGATGGTCATACTTTGGGATAAAGGAGCCAGATAGAGTCTTAGATGCTAGTTAGGATTATGGTTCATGTGGGGAAAGGACACAGCAAGAAGGACCAGCACTGTACACTCTTAGGGCAGAGAAGAAGGAACGGGGGAGGTGAGACTCAGGAAGGAGGCCTGGTTTGTCTTGGTGACAGTGACTTGGAAAATTCTCTGAGCCTCCCGTCAGCTGGGCTTTCATCAAGTCCTGGGATGGGACTCTTGAAGTCTTATTTATTCACCCAAGCAAAAATCTGTTTTCTCTGGAATCCATAGACTTTGGTCCAGCTCAGAGATTCATGAGCTCCTGGATATGGATGATTTTCGGTAGGAGTAATGTTGTTTTTTCTAGAGAAAAGTTCTTCGCCTTTAGAAAAGGGTACTATGCCTCAAAATTTGATGAAAAATCATGTCAGTATTATGCAAAATAATTATTTATGATCAGTTTTGATGAAAAGCATAGATTTGGGTATATGGGCGCTGGGCAAAGCTGAGAGATAAGCAGCACTCGGTCTCTCTTTGGTTGCTTATCCTCTTGTGTGTCTATGTTAAAGTAAAAGCAGAGAAAACTACAAGAAAAAGTAAATGTGGGTCATTAAGTAGAATCAGGAAGAACATTAACATGACTATAAAACCTGTTTACTTGCTTAGGCTAGACCACAAATTTGGCTGTAACGTAAAAGGGAAACCTGGGCAGTTAAAAATCCCATAGAGCACCCTCCCAAAAAACCCAAAAAGACAGAACAATTGCATTGAGAGAGTTTTGTTCTTGCTAGTAAAACCAGACTGATTCTAAGAATCTTAATGAAGGGAACATTGCAATACAATATGTCCTAACAACCTCCTAACCATGGACCCATGGTCAAATCCCACAAAACTGACATAATTATTGACCAAACCAAACTAAATAGCAACTCTCCACATAGTGATTTAATAAAAAAAAATGCTGTAAAGGTCACTACTGTGGAAGTCCAGGTGTCCAGTTATCTGCTGCTCTTGCTTGCAAAGTGGACAGTAGAGTTTTGGGTCAGAGTTTCAAGTAAAGGATTCCTTCTACTTACTTAGTGACATAGATTGGGTAGTTATCAGTTTTCATTGTATGTTAAAGATGCATATGCCTTAGCAATACTGCTGGAGAAAGGTAGTCATCTAGGCAAACTGAGGTGTCTTTGTTAGGATATGTGCCTGGACAGGTGATTCACTTCTGGGAAAAGGGGATGCAAAAGAGACTTACCAGTTGTGTCATAAACCAACTCCTTAACTTCTCCATGCCTCAGTTCTCTAATACAGACATGAGATGTGGGTATTAGAACTGCCCTTACATCAAGTGAGTGAAATAAAATGTAGAATACTAGACAGCTGATAGTTATTATTTACTATTTAATTTATTACAAAATACTAATTGCACATGATTTAGCACAGGTACTGAAACAAATTTTACAGAGTTTAATAATCTTTGTGGTGGTTGATAAATATGTACTGATAAACATAGAGCAAACTGGTAGTTTGTAATTAAATGCTCAAATGACTGGGACAAGTAGCAGAGGAATTCTGAAGAAAGAAATGTTTGTCACATTTTCAAGGAATGCTTTGTGGAACGTACACTGAAGAAAGGTAGGCTGGAACTGAACTGAGGGAGGAGAATGCAGAGACCCAGGTGACAGCATAACAATGTTGAAGAAAGCAGTTAGCTACTTTCTGTTTAAAGGACCCTCCAGCTACTTTCTGTTTAAAGGACCCTCTAGGTCTGAGCAATAATGTAGAGGGATTAAGAAATCGACAAATTCCTGTCCTACCACAGTAGAAGCTTGTCAACAGCCATGCCATTGACTGATTTCTCACCCTGTAAAGATTCTGATGTGGACCCTGGTGCTGAAGATAGAAGATGGCCAGGAAGCCATCCATGCCCTTTGAGGAGCATGGTGTTTAGGAGAGAGGCAGCCTTATGAATTAGCGCTGACCCCACACAGCGAAGACATGGGCAATGAAGCCGGTAGGCGACTGTTTCAAAGGACTGAAGGGTAGTTGGTGGGAGATTAGTCACAAGCCAGTCAACCAAGCCAATCAGTCACTTGGTTAATTTAGGCAAACAACACAGGATTGAGTAGACGTTTCACTAAATTGACTGGTTGCTTGAGTGAATCAGCCTAATCAAGTGTTTGCTGGCATCCTGCAGCAGACACAGTCTTAACAATGAAAATATCATTATTGTCCCTTGTCTTTGACATGGTTCTATGAAATGGTGCTGGGAATTTGGGCTGCTGGTAGGAAGAGTTTAACCAACCATGTTTTGTCTTTCTCCCACACAGTAGAAAGAGGATTATTATTATTTTATGTAAAATCATTCATTGTGTAAAATCCAACTCTGAAAATAATTCCAAATATTTTCAACATCGATACAACTTTTATGATTTAAAAAGATATGTCTTAAATCTCTTTTTGAAGGCTCGTCTTTTCCTGACTGTTCACTGTCAACTGATCTAACCTGAAATGGCTTAGTTTATGACTATCACCACTTTCCTAGCTTTTAAAAATATCTGCTTTTAAAGCTCTACAGATAGATTTTTTTCCTACACCCACCCTAACCAAGCACTTTTTACAATGACTTGAGTGAAAGTTCAGAGTTTTATGGGTTTTCCTATAGTGCTATTTTTAGGAAAGAAATTGGGATGTTTAGTTCTTTTCTTTTCAAAAAAATACAATTTTTTTCTTCATGACCCACTCGAAGAAGTGTTCAAGGTTGTTTGAGGGTTAGAGCAAGCACACTTTTGCTTTTATCCTTGGGAGTTTGCACCAGTAAAAACACTGGATCTGTGGAAGGTCTGTGACACAAGACTGTGTGACCTATTTGTATTCTGACCCTGCACACTACAGGTGTGAGCTTAAGTCAACAAGAAGCACAATTATAAAATTTACCATTTACACCTGAGTCTGGGAAGGAAAGGAGAAGGAGCTGGGAGAGTAAGAGTTAAAGTGTCAGAGACATGAGCTTGATTATACAGTGAAATAGTTGCATTTTGTCATATTTATTTCAGGGACAATGTACCTACAGTAGGTTCAGATTATGAGGGCTATAATATGGTCTGTTGCCTCACTGTCTTGGTAATTGTATGATCTATTCGGGTCATAAATTCAAATGTCTGTAGAGGTTGGATCAGGTTATATAAATGTATCACACTCAGCCAGCTTTGGTGCAACAAGAAGTAGTACTGCCAGTGGCAAACTGGAGAATTTCCATGCATTAGTGCAGGACAATTAAGGCTTTTCTGCAGGCTGAATTTGGCCAGTGAATATTACCAGTTTGCAACTTTTGAATTAAAGTACATAGAAGAAAATATATTTATATGTAGCTGATGAGATGTATGAATTAATTATGTAGTGGTGCCCCTGTGTAGCTTTTCTTCTGTGTCCATCTCTAAGTTGATTAATTAGATGAGGAAACTGGAAAGCAACATTCCATCTTGGAGATTCAGAATTTTCATTCTCTCAGAAAACGATTCCATTAGACCATGGCAATGAATCTTCTCAGCTTTAGGTTTTGTGGTACATCTTCCAGACAGCATAATTTGTGATGCACTGTTAGTGCTTATGGGGAAATAATTGAATAGATTAAAAGCAATGTGTTTACACATGTGATTTTAGTTTTTGTTATTAATGGAGTCTACTCTTTTAAATATATGTGTCTAGAATTTATATGAAAGTAGATTGTTCTATTTGTCTATAGTCCTATAATTCTGGTAACACATGTTTAAGTCATATTTCTATGGTCATATGTTTAGTCATGAATGCACATAGTGTTTGTCATAGTCAAAAATGCTATGATTATATACTTGGGTATTAGATACAGAAAAATTGTATTTCTCAGGACTGAATTCTGATTCTAACTTTTATGACTTACACCAAGTAGAATAAAAGATTTAATCTCTTGAATTTTGTTTCTTTGTCAGTTTTATAGAGTTTTTGTAGGCTTAAATGACACAGTACTGGCAAAATGACCTGATCAGTATGTGACATACAACAACTACTCAATAAATGTTCAAATATTTGCATTATAATTATAATTATAATTATAATTATAATTATAATTATAATTATAATTATAATATTATTATCAGAGATATAGGCATTGAAATCTGATATAAGAACCATGGAGATTAGAGTAAGTCTCAAGAATGATATAAAGCTTAGAATACAAGAATAAAAAGATAATAATAATAATAATAATAATAAACATTTAAGAATTTTACAACAAAATCACCAATGGAGTGAAAAGAAAACCCGTAGAATGGGTAAGAACTTTAGCCACTTGTCCGCCAGACAAAGAACTTATGTCTAGAACATATAAACAACTAAAAAACACCAGGCCTTCAAAGACCCAGTCCAAAATAGGCATCTGGGATAAACCTGCACTTCTCAGATTAAGAATCACAGATGGCAAATAAATACATGAAGAAATGTTCAATGTCACTGATCATTCAAGAAATGTAAATTAAAACAACACTGAGATTCCATCTCACTCCAGAAAGAATGACTGCCATCAAGAACTCAACCAATAACAAATGTTGGTGGGGCTATGGGGAAAAAGGAACTCTTCTCCACAGTTGGTGAGAGTGTAGACTGGTACAACCACTGTGGAAATCAGTGTGGAGATTCCTCAAAAAACTAGAAAGTCCCATTCAATGCAGCTATTCCCTTTCTTGATATTTGCCCAGAAAAATTGAAAACATCATGCCACAGCAATATATGTGCACCCATGTTTATAGCAGCACAATCTGTAATAGTTAAGCCTTGGAAACAACCCAAATGCCCATCAACCACAGAATGGATAAAAAAGATGTGGTATTTTTATACAATGAACTATTAGTTAGTTATAAAGAAGGATAAACTTGAGGCTTTTTTTAGGGAAATGGAAGCAACTTGGGAACATATTTTACATGAAATAAATCAGAGTCATCTGTATAAATATTGCATTGTCCCACTAGTGTGAAAAAAACCTGAAAAAGTAATGATCCAAAATGTACAATATTGTGATAAGGAAGGGAAAGAAAGTTCTCAAAAGGAAAAAAACAACTGGGATAGGGAAAAGGAGAAAAGGAAGTGGGAAAAGATTATATGTAAATAGGTATACAGATATATGTGTGTGTGTGTGTGTGTATGTGTGTGTGTGTGTATATATATATATATATAATATGATAGATAACTATACTACTAATCTCTGTTAGTTTATCAAAAAGAACAGTTCGTGATTTCATTGTTTGTTTGATCACTTTTATGCCTAGATCTTATAACCTGAGCAATTACTTATAAGATAACAACATTTAATATATTAACTAGTGTTAATTTTCTACATTTTTTGAAACTCTGTATCATTTCTATCCTTTTTTTGTTTTGCTTCTTAAAATAAAAAAAGAATTTTACAACAAAAGAGTAAATCTGAGAAAGAGACTACTGCTATATAATCTAGCAAAGCATGTTAGTCAATTCTATAGATTAAAATAATTAGAAGTTGGCATAGAAAAATATTTTTTATAGTATTTGGATGGGGAAGACATTGAAAATTAAAAGATAAGCAAAAGACCAGGAGAAAAAAGTCATGACACATATACAAATGGAATATTATGGTATATAAATATATTATATACAGTATATTATATTTAGTTTTAAAACAATATTCAATTGGTAAGAATATAAAAAAACAGCAGAAAGTTGACACCTGAAAAATTCCTTACTGTGAGTTATGACTTGTATTTAGATATCCCCCAAAGCCTTATGCAGTCTTAGGTGGGACTTTTGAGAGGTGGCTGGATCTAGCATATGTGCTGTGGAATCAAATTTATGAGGCTGGGATTGATTAATGTGTGACTCTAGGATTTGACTGCCCCACCCTGAGTGAGAATGCTACCTGACATAAGCTTGGGTAACCTGGATAAGATATAAGGGACAGAAAGAAGGTATTACTGGCAGCTTATTGCTTGTTGTTTGTCTTCTGCTACCTCCTGCCTCCTCTGTGATGACCTTCAGCCATGCCACCTGCCTTACAGCCAGCTGACTATGGGCTAAAATCTCTATCTAGAAGTTGTGAGGCAAAGTACAGCTTCCTTCCTCCAAATCTGGGTGTCAGGTATTTTGACTCAGCTATGACAAAAGTAAGTAAGAGACTGTGATATAAAATATACAATTGAAATACCATACCACAGTACCAAGGTTCTTGGGGGGAGGGGTAGTGTAGTCTCTAGGAAATTTCTAGAGACCCACTGATTAAGGATAGCTCAAATGGCCTTTGAGAGAAGTTTTAGATAAAAGCTCTTCTCTCCAGATTGTATAGCAAAAGGTATTTCCCAATTCAGCCTTTAACAGAAATAAAACTACAGCAACCTAAAGCAAAACCAAAATTTAAAAATAGAAAACTCTTATCTTCTTTACCTTGTGGAAAAGAAAAACCACAAGCTCTTTCTCTCATTCCCTCTCATCCCCATCCAGATTGGGAAAAGCGGAGCTCTGAGAAGGGAATGGATAATTTGAAGGCCAAATAGTCTTTTTATATTTTCTTAAGTTTGCTACATTCATGCATAGTTAAAGATTTGGGCTATTTCTCTCTGTGGGAATTAAGATTGCTATTGATTTTTTAAGTACCCCAAATTGAGGCAGTAAACATACCATTACAAAGGGTTTCAATTTTATTTAAGGGGCATTGCCAGAAAGATGGTAGGCACAGTCTTCTCCAGTGGTGAACTGTACAGCTTGGGTCTCCCACAGAGTGTGTCCTGGGAGGTGATGGGTGGGCAGGACACTGTCTTTCAAAATGCTGCTGTTGGCCAGTCAACATCTGATGTAAGCAGTTGTCATGGCAGCTTGTAGGGCAGATGTCCCAAGGGAAACAGTGATGTACAAGTAGAGGGAGTGCCAAAGAGGAAAACGCCAAAGCTGTTGAGGTATATCTGCGTGGGTTATTGTTTCTGGGAATTCATGGACTCAGCAAGGATCCCAAAGGGAATTAACTGGAACTATGAAAAAAATACCAGATCATACAATAGGCCTTAAGTCTACATGTACAATGAAAGGAATAATAAAATAATAGGCTTACATTTTGGAGATGACAGCACTGTAGGGTAAATTATGGAGAAAAGGAAGAGCAATTCAAATCTTAGTTTTCTTTGATTTCTTCTTTCCCAGCAGAGCAAATGATCTTTAAATTGGGAAATAGAGGAAAAGTAATATAAATAATGTGAACAAATAATAAATTTCTAAGATGGATGAGAGAATAACAGAAGCTCTAGCCACAACTAGTGCTGTGGGTTCCACTGTGGAACTTCCCAGGTGCAAAAGACATGTTAAGATTGGGCCCTGGAAGTGAGAATTTGTTCTGTGAGAATTTGTGGTGCTTAAGAGGAATCTGAAGGTGGACACTTGTCCAGAGAGCAACTGATAAAGCCTTCAAACAGTTCTGTAAATTTTGAACAATATTAATGTTAGGATGGTTTGTGGTGATTTAGGAAATAGGTTAATGATTTTTAATAAGGAAAGCCTAACAATACCTACAAGGCCTGATCTAAATAAATGGTAAATGTTTAAATTAAAAAGTTATTCTAGTAAAAGACACATTGCCATTAGTTCTCCTCAAAATATCCCTCTCACT
Source organism: Dolichotis patagonum (assembly GCA_004027295.1). Taxonomy (NCBI): domain Eukaryota; kingdom Metazoa; phylum Chordata; class Mammalia; order Rodentia; family Caviidae; genus Dolichotis; species Dolichotis patagonum. The sequence continues at coordinate 4,271 of PVJX010001418.1, read as the reverse complement.
TGAAATATACTTACTTCATCATTCTTGCCACTTTCTGAAGTAGTTGGGAAATTCTCTTTCATTGAGAGAGAAAAACACCAAGACACAAAGAGAGAGAGAGCGAGAGAAGAGAGAGAAGAGAAAGAAGAGACAGAGACAGAGACACACAGAGAGAATGTGAACTGCCTGAGGGAACAACTGGGTAGATGTGAGTGGAGTTGCAGTTGGATGAGCACTGCATCCCAAAAGTGCTGATCCAGATGAAGTTTTCTAGAACATTCTAGAGTTCTGATTTGGCTATATTCTGTGCAGATCAGTGAAAACACATAAAATAGTGGCTTGAATAAAGATATAGAAAAACATGTTTTCAGACAATGACATTGAATTTCAATATGATAATTCTTTCATTACCCTCTAGATACTAGATCTAGAGGAAAAGAAAAGGAATAAATGTAATGGAGCTAAATGTAAAATTCAATATTTACAATAGAAGAAGTTACTTGAGCCAATAAAGGAGGCAGAGGTCTGATTTACTGTGTGTACACCTTACTATTGACTTACTGAGACACTAGTTGAGAACCAGCTTTACCACTAAACCTACTTTCATCAGTAAAGGCAAGAAAATGAGAAGAATCAGCCTTTTGGGGAATTTGTGGTCAGAACCTGTCTCCTTCCTTTCCTCCCCATGAACCAGAAGCAGGAGATCCATTCTCCCACTCAGAGGCAAGTGAGCCATGCTCTAAGAAAATCCATGCTGGCGATGGTGCTGGAAAGGCGGATGAATATTGCATTCCTTGGCAGAGTCTGTAGGGTTACTTTGATGATGAAGTAGAAATAAACTGGGGAGTGAGTTTCGTGGCAAGTTTTTGGAACCTAGCAATTAGTCTCGCTATTCTTTCCTGTACCTGGCTCATCTCTGAGAATAGGAAGGGGGCGTTTAACTTGTGCTCTTGATGACTAGGGAAAATGTGTCCAAAGTTAGAGCCTAGAGCTCCCAGAGCAGAGTTCAGAGTCCAGGACAAGGGTGTGTGTGTGTGACTAGCAGGGAGAAGGTGCAAGCCTTAGCCTATTGAGATTACTGGCAGCCTCAGGTGGCTTCCTGGGAACGTTTGCAAGAAGATCCCAGTTGTCACCATGGCTCCACTTGTAGGTATCTGGCGAATAGCAGAGGTGACAGAGCTGGATTGTGTTTTGTGCTGCTTAATTTAGGAAGGCAAAGGTATCATGGCAACTCCCTTTGGAAGGGTAGGAGAGAGGGTGCTATTCTCCTAAATCTCACCCCTTTGTCAGCAGATTCCTTTGTCAGGACCACCTGGACTCAAAATGAACAGTCTTTTATCACCCGGTGCATAATAAGAGTTTCTTCAGTGTCAGGGGTGGGAGAAGCTGTGTGTGTGTGTGGATGCGGGGGTGGGCAGAGGCTCTATAAGAACACTTTGTACTTTCTTTTCAATTCTGCTGTGAGCCCACAATTCCTCTATTAAAAATGACAGTTTATCTGATAAAGAGAGATCTCTATCTTTCAAAATTACCTAGAGTTGATGTGATTTTTAATTGTTAAGTTAAAGCATCTCCAGTTCCTCCATTTTTCATAATGATAAAGACTTTGCTAAATAGAGATGGTAGAGGTTGCTTTGGCCAGGTGTCTCGTGGATTGTCTTTCAACAGGATATTGACTGCCAGTGAACTGTACATAGCTTGCAAGGAAAATAATAAATTTTGAAGATATAGGGACCTCTAAGAAATGTTTTCATATGTGTCTAGCATGACTAATGCACGCAAATGAAATAGTCGGCTAAAAAACAGATGGCTCTCAATTCCTCATCTAGTACATAAAGAAGCAAAGATCTGTGGGAAAATATTGTTGAATTTTCTTAGCCAAATAAAATAGAAAAATCAAAGCGTCTCTTCATACAACTCTTCTGGATGTGCTAGGTGCGTTAGACTCCCTGAGTACACAGGATGAGAAAGGAAATAACAGATAATGAAAGGAAGTGTGAAAAATTAAACTGCGTTGGAGAGGGGAAGAGAATAGTTTTACATCAGCCTTGGGATAGGTATTTTACAGTGAACAGGGACATGTCTTAAATGCCAAAGTAAGACTGCTATCAGCCACAAGTGTCTGAAAAGTTATGGTTTTGACCAAAGTTCTATAAAGGATTGAAGGAGCAGAGATTGAAACAGTACTATACTGTCTGGAACAGTGATTTCATTTTTATACCCCAACAAATGCATAGTGAGCTACAATAAGAAGCACAGTAAATAAAATGAGTGAGTATGATGGAAAGGGGCATGGAGAAGGAATGAGAGAAGTTCTTGGTGGTGTGTGGTGGGCTTCATGCTGCATAGTACATGAAAAGAAGGACTAAGCCATGTGAAAATAGGAGCAGGGAGCTCCGAAGGGGGAGGTGACAACAGGTACAAAGAGGCCTGAGGTTGGCCAGTGCAAGGAACTTCACAATGACCAGGACGGCTAACTATGCATGGGGCTGGTTCCTGGGAGGACTTGTAGGCTGCAGGGTAAACAGTGGATTTTGTTCTGGGAGAGAAATCTTTGGAGGGGTTCCATCAGGAGAGAGATGTGGTCTGTTGTACGTATTAGAAAAATTACTTTGAGCACTGCATGCAGGATGGAGAGGATGAGAGCAAGAGTGGGGACAGGGAAATGAATTCAGTAGCAACCAGTTCTATTCCTTAACTAATGTATTAAAATTTCAATTGCTGGTGTCATTTATGATGAATACAGAGAAGTCCCAGAAAACAGTGGAAGTCCCTGATGGCAAATGCTGGACAAGTCACTTTCTCTTTCCTTCAGTTATGAAATAATTGGTAGTAAGATATTAACAGCTGGCATGGATTGAGAGCTTATGAAGTGCCAGACCCTGTGCCAGGCATGTAAATGAATCTCACCTTACTTAATCCTTACAAGAATGTGTATGGGCAATGCTGTGGAAGTGGTGGAGCTGTTAATAGCCAAATATAAAACTTGACAAGCTATCAATTTACTCAAGCAAATGATTAGCAGTGCAGTGATTTAAAACCAATCCCATATTTGAATAAATTCCATCTTAAAAATACTTTATTTATGGGCATAGCCTTGGAGGAAAGACTTTCATACCAAAAGGAACACTTGAAATATTTTTCTTTAGACAGAGATATTTTGAAATCACATGCACTGTCAGGAATAAGTCTCTGAAAAATTACTAAGTCATTTTCTAAAATGTCCCTTACAAGTTATTGTTTTTAATATTTAGAAATGTTATGTTATGTGGAAAGACACTGTAGAACCCCCTATTTATGGAGGGTCTCAGTTTAATGGGCAAACAAAATTCCACAGAGCTGTGCAGACATGGAGTGAAGGAAAGGTGACTGTGGGTTTAAAATTGGAAATTTTTGTCAGCTGAGGAAAATTTCTTGGTCTGCCCCCATGAATTCAATTTTACAGTTTTTACTTGATGAAATGATCAAAGCCTTTTGCTTCTGAGCTAGCATTCCTTTGAAATATAAAATTAATGGTTCAAGATTTAAAGTAGAAATAATAATGTCTTAAGTTTCCAACTATGAATAGTTGTGATTATTTGGAAAAAGAAATTCCTATTTAAAAACAAGTGTCCAAATTAGAAATCAATTCTTTCTGTACCAGTAAATTCTGAGTTGTTTGTTCCTTTAACATAGATTCTGTTCCTATGAGCAGCATGAGGGTTATTGCACCAACTGATAATGAAGATTGAGAAGTATGTTTGTCATAATCTTAGGCTGTAAATAATGAATAAATAAATAAAATTTCATAAACATTTAAATTTCATTCTATATAAAGAAAAAACACTCATAATGAGAACAAAGAAAAACTCTTAAGAAGAAAATAGCTTGGAGTCTGGGGTGATGCTGCTCTATCTATAATCCTAGGATTCTGAAGGCTGAGGCAGGAGGATGACAAGTTTGAGACTGGCCTGGGCAATTCAGCAACTTGTGATACTCTGTCTCAAAACGCAAAAGAGCTGAGATAAAACTTAATGAGAAAGCCCTGTGTTCGGTCTCCAATAATGGAAAAAAATAGCTTGAAAAGACAGAGAACTGCTGAGAACATAAAAGAAGCAGTATCCTTCTGTCCTTATCCTGTAAGTGTAAATAAATGTGTGGCTACTTCACAAATGGTCATAAATGCAAGACTGGGGCATTACGCTGGATTTGGCGGCACAAGCCTGTAATTCCAGCTATGCACATGGGAGGCTGAGGCAGGAGAATTACAACTTTTAAAATTCTTGCCTCTTGAGTAACCAACCTGCCGCCCT